>JAMKPZ010000515.1:0-58296 GCA_024699675.1 Amphibolis antarctica | reverse complement strand
CCCCATGATCTTTGCTGATTCTGAGTGGTTACAAGATAATGACGGGAGATCACTCGTCCCCTCGAATGAGTATCCAACCTCCCATTCTTTACCTAGCCTGAGTGCCACTTGACAATGAGGGAGATCACAAACTTTGGCTCCCTCTAAGTAAGGTATCCCCTCTTGGTACACCAACCGCGACAACGGGTTATTTTACTTGCCAACAGCATGTGGGGAGGGCTAGTAGCATTCTTTTATTCAGTTTTCTTATCTTCTATTTTGTAATAGAGAAGAACAAAAAAAAAAGAGAAGAAGAAAAGTCAATGGCAAGAATACTTCTTCAATAGAAAAAAAGAGAGAAAGGAAAAAGAAAAAAACAAAATGGAAAAGAGAAAGGAAAGAAAAAAAAAAGAGAGAAAAAGGAAAAGAAGAAAAAAAAAAAGAGAAAAAGAAAAGAAAAGGAAAACTTACTTGTTGCTGAGTCCTGAAAGCATATGGACTCCTATGTAAGGGAAGGGTAGATCTTAGGATTCCACCGTCTGTTGGTAGTCCAATACCCGGCTTGTCGCGATTGACCAAGTATCCCCTTCTTTCAGGGCTTGGCAACCCATCGAAGTCCGCCAATACAACTGGGTGCCGAAACCCATTTGCCGACACCCACTTCTCCCTTTTTCTCTTATCCTAGGGCTTGACATCCCAGCTAAGTCGTCAACATTGGGCTTGGCATCCCGCTGAAAGTCGCTTCCACCCCCGGGTTCCGATGCCCACATTTCCAGAACCTGCATGATTCTACCCATCATTTCTACAACCCCGGAGCAAACTAGTGAGGATGAATCAGCATGACTATGGGCAGAAGGACAGCTCTCAGATCTCTCCTCTCGACCCGTCTTTGTCGCCTAAGGGTCGCTTTTGCTAGACAAGGGAACTACGTTTCCAAACTCACATGCGTGAATGTCCAAGCAGCTATCTCTTGACGTGAGGCGAGCCACATTTCATTCCCCTGCAGGTCCAGATAGCACAATTGGGTCAGAACAGCTACCTTGCGCAAACTCCATCACGGGCACCCACTTGAAAACCCCCATACAGAATCAGCAAAACGAGATGCCAGAAAACGAGTCACCAGAAAACGTCCTGACCTTTCTACACAACACGACACCGATATCCATGGATAAGGGGAAGGAACAACACTCCTCCCCCACCTTTGGAAACTAACGTGTAATTAAGTGTGTAGGCAAATCAGTTGGTTGCCGGGTAAAACAACCGGCCACCATCACCACCACCCAAGGATGTTTGACTCTTCAAACACAACCTGAGCCAGAACATGAACTATTCCATGCAGAGACGAGGAAAGCTCGCCAACGTACGCCGCCAAGCTCAGACCGTTGGACGCCCAGCTCGGACAGTTGGATGCCTAGATCGCGACCCGTGCAAGAACAGATGATGCGCGAAAAAATAAGCCGGTTGCCTGGTAAAACGACCGGCCACCACCACCAGTACCAAGGTACGGTCGACTCCTCAACATACCCCGAAAACCAAACTTAGACGTATGGATCGGGCGTTTAACCGGCCCGCCACTGGCAAACCGGTAAGAAAACCCAGTTGCCGGCACCCCGAAAACCATACTTAGACGTATGGATCGGGTGTTTAACCGGCCCGCCACCGGCAAACCGGTAAGAAAACCCAATTTCCGGCACCCCAAAAACCATACTTAGACATATGGATTGGGCGTTTAACCGGCCCACCATCGACAAACCGGTAAGAAAACCCGGTTGTCAGCACCCCGAAAACCATACTTAGACGTATGGATCGGGTGTTTAACCGGCCTGCCACTAGCAAACCGGTAAGAAAACCCGGTTGCCGGCACCTCGAAAACCATACTTAGACGTATGGATCGGGCGTTTAACCGGCCCGCCACCAGCAAACCGGTAAGAAAACCCGGTTGCCGGCACCCCGAAAACCATACTTAGACGTATGGATCAAGCATTTAACCGGCCCGCCATCGACAAACCGGTTAGAAAACTCGGTTACCGGCACCTCGAAAACCATACGTAGACGTATGGATCAGGCGTTTAACCGGCCCGCCACCGGTAAACCGGTAAGAAAACCGGTTGCACAAGAACTCAAGGAAGGAATGAAAATGAGAGGGAGGGATGAGGAAATCTCCAACGACCTCCCCTCTATTTATAGGGAAATAGGTCACCTGGTTTCTACATTGGTGGAAGCGGCAACCGGTTCAAAAACCGGTTGCACAAAAATCAAGAAAGCTGAAATGATTCCTGACAACTTTGAAAAGGTACGGTCAAGGCACGGTAACCGAAAAAGATGAATGAAAATCGAGAAAAGTACAGAAGCACGCGAGACATGCGCACCTTCGTCCGGTTGCTGCCTTTTGCGAGGTGGCTGTTGCCTGACCAGCCGGTTAAAAAGAGAAAATCACAAAGGAACGACATGACCATTCACTGCATCCGTTGCAGCTTTTCCAATCATGTCACCAGCCGGTTGCCGCCTCCTGCTTTGCGGCAACCGCGTGAATAGCCGGCCTGAATGTAATGTCGCAAAAGGTACGACGTGACCATTCACAGTGTCTATGGCAGCTTTTGAAACAGCAACGTATCACGTCCTCAACTGGTTGTCGCCTCCCCTGAGGCGGCAACCACATAACCAATCGGACAGAACGTAACGTCACAAAAGGTGTGATGTGACTATTCACTACAACTTTTGGAAACATGGGAAGCCTTCACATCACATCCCGGTGGCCAGCTCCCACAAGGTGGTTGCCGCATAACCAGCCGGTTAAGATCTAAGTCGCAGAGAGATATGGCACAGCCTCCAGGCACGGTACGCAAACACTTTCCACCTCCTTACCTGGTCACCGGCACCCACAAGGTGGCTACCGTGCAACCAACTGGCTAGCAATATGGCATCCCCTGGTCAAGTGACCGAGGGTGTAAGCCCGATTCTATTGTCCGACCTACGATAGATAATTCACGAAAGCGTGAAATCTTGCATGACTTACCGTCTACGCATGGAGGGTCATTCAACCCTAGGATGTCAGTTTCCTTCCTCAAAAGTCATACAACCTCGCCTAGGGAGGGGCATTCTGTTAACCCCATGCTTAAAGGAGGAATTACATGGCTAGCCACTAGCAAGCCGCTCCAAGGAACTGGCACCCAGATCCCCCAAAAACCCACATCTGGTGAAAAGTTAGGGGGATGGAGCCCTCCCGGCCGGGTGAATCCACCCGGCATGGTCGAGTTTAGCTCGGCTACAACCCTTCCATCGGGTCACTTTACATGGAAACTCTGAGTTTCCCAACTGTTTTACGTGTTTTATCGTGTTCCCCCACGTTTCTTTTCCGGGAAACGTAAGTTTACTCCCCCGATGCCTTGGAAAAGTTTTCGAGATGACGCCACTGGCAAGGATGCCGGTGGCGGCCGTTCGGGTGTGCAAACACGTACAACCCAACAGTCCTTGTACGTTTTTCTGGGAAACGTAAGTTTACTCTCCCGATGCCCTGAAAAAAGTTTCGAGGATGACGCCCCTGGTAAGGATGCCGGCGGCGGCCGTTCGGCTGTGCAAACACGTACAACTCGACGGTCCCCGTACGTTTTTCTGGGAGACGTAAGTCTACTCTCCCGATGCCCCGAAAAAATTTCCGGGATGATGCCATTGGCAACGATGCCGGCGGCGGTCGTTCGGGTGTGCGAACATGTACAACACGACGGTCCCCATATGTTTCTCTGAGAGACGTAAGTCTACTTTCCCGATGCCCCGAAAAAAGTTTCAAGGATGATGCCCCTGGCAAGGATGCCGGCGGCGGCCATTCGGCTGTGCGAACACGTACAACTCGACGGTCCCCGTACGTTTTTTCGGGAGACGTAAGTCTACTCTCCCGATGCCCCGAAAAAATTTCCGGGATGACGCCACCGGCACGGATGCCGGCGGTGGCCATTCGGGTGTGCGAACTCGTACAACCTGACAGTCCCTGCACGTTTTTTTCTGGGAGACAAGTCTACTCTCCCGTTGCCCCGAAAAAGTCTCCGAGATGACGCCACCGGCAAGGATGCCGGCAGCGGGCGTTCAGGTGTGCGGACACGCACAACCCTATTGTCCCCGTACGTTTTTCGGGTAGAGTTGGTTCAGGGAACCACTCGGCTTGCCACCGGCAAGTCGGTACAAACAACCAACCACCGGTTTCCCAAAAACCCATCTTTGCACAGATGGTTCGGGGAACCAACCGGCCACCGATTCCCGAAAAACCCATCTTTACACATATAGTTCGGGGAGCCAACCAGCTTGCCGATGGCAGGCCGGTACAAACAACCGGCGGTCGATTCCCCGAAAACCCATATTTGCATAGATGGTTCGGGGAACCAACCGGCTTGCCGGCGGCAAGCCGGTACAAACAACCAACCACCGGTTCCCTGAAAACCCATCTTTACACATATAGTTCAGGGAATCAACCTGCTTGCTGCCGGCAAGCCGGTACAAACTACCGGCCACCGGTACCCCTCTTGGCATAGATGGTTCGGGGAATTAGCCAGCCTGCCTCCGGCGAACCGGTATAAAAACTGGTACCCGGTCTGCGAACTCCGTGAAATGTAAGTTTACATTCCCAATGCCCTAGAAAGATTTTCGGGTTGTCGTCTCCGACATGCATCCTTTCCGGCCCCAACCAAGTAACAATGCAAGTTCTCATCTCTTGTACGGGGGTAGGATGCGGCAGCCGGTATATCCAACCGGCTATCTGGCGGCCCCCGAAAGTTTTCTGGGGAAAGGTTACTTGTGGCCAGACTGACTATAGTAGTTTTCTATTTTAGAGCCGGAGAGAGGCTGTGAATGCCCGGGCTGTCTGGGGGTGCTTAACACCTTCCCCAATAGTATCCTGAGCCCCGTATCCAGTTCTCTCATGTTACACGATTTTACATGGTTCCCGTGGTTTTATCGTTTCGATGGTGGAAGGACACTTTCCCATCCTATTTTCCTTGTTTTCTACCCAAAATCCCCATGGGTGCGCTTGAAAGGGGGAAACAGCCAGCAAGCCACCGGCCCCCGTTTCCCCAAAATCCCCATGGGTGCGCATGAAAGGGGAAACAGCTGGCAAGCCGCCGGCTGGCCGTTTCAATGAACCGGATGGCCGGTTCAAGGAACCGGCCCCCGTTTCCCCAAAATCCCCATGGGTGCGCATGAAAGGGGGAAACAGCCGGCATGCCGCCAGCTGGCCGGTTCAAGGAACCGTCCCCCATTTTCCCAAAACCCCCATGGCTACGCAAATGGGTTGGGAAAGCAGCCGACCAGCTACCAGTCAACCAGTACAAGTAGCCAACGGTCGGCTCCCCGAAAACCCATCTTTTTCTTCCCTATTCACCACCAGATCCAATATGGATCCCCGTTTTGTTCAATTCCCACTTGTTTAGTTGATTCTCGTTTATTTTCATCGGAAGGGATATGGTTATCCCTCTAAACACCCTGGGAAATTTTCCAGGGTGAGGCCGTACGTGGCCGGATTGAATATCATGTTTTCCGTTTTAGAGCCGGAGAGAGGCCGGGAACGCCCGGGCTGTCTGGTGGTGCCTAACACCTTCCCCAACAGTACCCTGAGCCTCGTATCCAGTTCTCTCATGTTACACGATTTTACGTAATTCCCATGGTTTTATCGTTTCGATGGTGGAAGGACACTTTCCCATCCAGTTTTCCTTATTTTTTACCCAAAAATAAGGTGGCGACTCCATTGAACGAGCCATCAACCGCACGTGGTGATGCACTCACACAAACACCTTTCAATTCTCTGTACCTCGGTCCATCTGCCGGCCCCACCGGCGGAAACCCATGGGCTTCCGGGTGATAGCCGGATGAAAGAGAGGGTACAGAAAGTGTCCTTCCACCATCGAAACGATAAAACTACGGGAATTACGTAAAATCGTGTAACATGAGAGAACTAGATACGGGGCTCAGGGTACTGTTGGGGAAGGTGTTAGGCACCCCTAGACAGCCCGGGCACTCCCGACCTCTCTCTAGCTCTAAAACTGAAAACTACAATAGTCAGTCTGGCCACAAGTGACCTTTCCCTGAAAAACATTCTGAGGCCGCCGGATAGCCAGTTGGATATACCGGCTACCGTGTCCTATCCCCATAATAGAGATGAGAACTTGCATTATTACTTGGTTGGGGTCGGCAAGGATGCATGCCGGAGACGACATCCTGGAAATCTTTCCTAGGCATCGGGAATGTAGAGTTACATTTCTTGGAGATCGGGGACCGGCTAACGGTTTTTGTACCGGTTCGCCGGAGACAGGCTGACTGATTCCCCGAACCATCTGTGCAAATATGGGCTTTCGGGGAATCGGTGGCTGGTTACTTGTACCGGCTTGCCGCCGGCAAGCCGATTGGTTCCCTTAACCATCTGTGCAAATGTTGTCCATTAAAGCATGGGGGTTTTAACAGAGGGCTTGTATTTTCCAGAAAACTAGAATCATCGGGTTGTGCTTCTTCGTGCACAAGAACGACCACTGCAGGCTTCCTTGCCGGTGGCGTCATCCCAAAAATCTTTCCAGGGATTGGGAGGGAAGACTTGCACCTCCCAGAAAAGAAACAGGAACCATTAGGTTGTACGTGTTCGTACACCCAAACGGCCACCGCCAGCTTCCTTGCCGGCGACGTCATCCCGGAAATCTTTTCGGGGCATCGGTAGGGTAGACTTACGCTTCTCGAAAAGGAAACGAGCACCATCGGGTTGTACATGTGTGTACACCCGAATGGCCACCGCTGGCTTCCTTGCCGGTGGCGTCATCTCGAAAATCTTTTTGGGGCATCGGGAGGGTAGACTTATGCCTCCTGGAAAAGAAATGGGCATCGTCGTATTGTACGTGTCCGTACACCCGAACGGCCACCGTCGGCTTCCTTACCAGCGGTGTCATCCTGGAAATCTTTCCAAGGCATCGGGAGGGTAGACTTACGCCTCCCGGAAAAGAAATGGGAACTGTCAGGTCGTACGTGTTCGTACACCCGAACGGCCACTACTGGCTTCCTTGTCGGCGGCATCATCTCAGAAATCTTTCCAGGGCAACGGGAGGGTAGACTTACACCTCCCAGAAAAGAAATGGGCATAGTCGGCTTGTATGTGTTCGTACACCCGAACGGCCACCACCAACATCCTCGCCGGCGGCGTCATCCTGGAAATCTTTCTTGGGCATCAGGAGGGTACACTTACGCCTCCTGGAAAAGAAACGGGAACTGTTAGGTCGTACGTGTTCGTACACCCGAACGGCCACCGCCGGCTTCCTTACCGGCGGCGTCATCCTGGAAATCTTTCCAAGGCATCGGGAGGGTAGACTTACGCCTCCCGGAAATGAAACGGGCACCATTGGGTTGTACGTTTTCGTAGACTCTAACGGCCCCCGCCGGCTTCCTTGCCGGCGGCGTCTTCCCGAAAATCTTTTCAGGGCATCGGGAAGGTACACTTACGCCTCCCGAGAAGGATATGTGGAGATCGGATAAAAACACGTAAAACTGACTGGGAAACTTAGAGTTTCCTTGTAAAAAGACCCGATAGTAGGGTCGCGACTGAATCGAGCACGATTGGGCTGGGTGGATTCACCCAGCTAGGGGTGCGGCCACCAGTACCTTCGGACGTGTTTCCGAAGGAAGGATACTCGGGTCTATCCTCCGACCGTTCCCTTGCATGGGAAAGATGTTATATGGTCGGGGCTCGAGAAAACATCGTAAGGATGTATGTAAAAATGGCGAGGGTGGAGGAACTTACCTACACGGAGTCATTGGCAGGGATCGGAAGTCCTCGCTCCGCTGCGGCGAAAAGGCGCCAGGCCTCCGAGCTGCTCTCCTCCTTCAGAACCTTCAGCCAGCATCTTCTCCAAGCGTTCGAACGTGCGTCTCCTCCAAAGGTGCTAGCCTTTTCTCAAGAGGGTGTCTGCCTGCTAAAATGGGTGGAAGGCCCCTTGTTTTATAAGGGGTCGCCTTCCTTCTTTGGGGCACCCAAAGATGGAAGGCAGTGTGATCTCGGGTTTAATTACGCGGTCCGCGTAATTGATTGATTTGTGAGATTTCAGTGGTTAAATCCTATCGAATCCCTCTAATTGATTTGGCTTGCCTTTCTAGGTAGCTAACCGGCAGCCGCTACGTGGTAGGCAGAGGTCGACTGGTCCCTTGATCATTTTCACCAAATGTGTGCTTTTGGGCGATCCGAGTGCCGCTTCCTTGAAGCGGCTAGCCGGCTCCATCCCCCCAACTTTTCACCAAATGTGGGTTTTTGGGGATCCGGGTGCTGCTTCTTTGAAGCGGCTTGCCGACTCTTTCCCCCAACTTTTCACCAAATGTGGGTTTTTGGGGATCCGGGTGTTGCTTCCTTGAAGCGGCTTGCCGGCTCCATCCCCCCAACTTTTCACCAAATGTGGGTTTTTGGGGATCCGGGTGCCGCTTCCTTGAAGAAGCTAGCCGGTTCCATCCCCCTTTAAATTTTCCTTAAGCATGGGGTCAACAAAATGCCCCTCCCTAGGCGAGGTTGTATGACTTCGAGGGAAGGAAACTGACATCCTAGGGTTGAATGACCCTCCATGCGTAAACGGTAAGCCATGCGAGATTTCACACTTTCGTGAATTATCTATCATTGGTCGGAAAATAGAATCGGACTTACACTCTCGGTCACTTGACCGAGGGATGCCATAGTGCTAGTTGGTTGGTTGTGTGGTAGCCACCTTATGGGTGCCAGTGACCGGGTAACGAGGTGGAAAGCGTTTGCGTACCGTGTTCGGAGGCTGTGCTAGCGTCGCGTCGTACGTCCCCGCATCTTAGATCTTAGCCGGCTAGTTACGCGGCAACCACCTTGTGGGAGCCGGCCACCGGGATGTGGTGTGAAAGCTTCACATGTTTCTTTTCCGAAAGCTGTCAAGGCAGTGAATAGTCACATCACACTTTTTGCGACGTTACGTTCCATCCGGTTGGTTACGCGGTTGCCGCCTTGGGTGAGGCGGCAATCGTTTGTCGACGTCGATAATTCACGTGCTTGCTTTTTCAAAAGGTACAACGGACGCAGTGAATGGTCATGTCGTACCTTTGTGACATTACATTCGGGCTGGCTGTTCACGCGGTTGCTACCTTGGGTGAGGCGGCTACTGTTTGTCGACGTCGATACTTCCCATGCTTGCTTTTTCAAAAGCTGCAACAGATGCAGTGAATGGTCATGTCGTACCTTTGCAACATTACATTCGGGCTGGCTGTTCACACGGTTGCCGCCTTGTGGGAGGCGGCAACCCGCTGGTGACGTGATTCCTTACGTACTTTGTTTTTTCTTAAAAAGCTACGGTGGATGTAGTGAATGGTCACGTCGTACCTTTGTGATTTCCCCTTTTTAACCGGCTGGTCAGGCAACGACCGCCTCACGGGAGGCGGCAACCGGACAAAGGTGCGTACGTCTCACGTGCTTCCGTACCTTTCTCGATTTTCGTTCATCTTTTCCGGTTTCTGTGCAACTTTCTCAGTTACCGTGCCTTGATTGTACTTTTACAAAGTTGTTAGGAATTGTTTCAGCTTTCTTGATTTTTGTGCAACCAGTGTTTGAACTGGTTGCCGCCTCTGGTTATGTGTAATCCAGGTGATCATTTCTCTATAAATAGAGGGTAAGGTCGTTGGAGATTTCGTCATCTCTCCCTCTTGCTTTCATCTCTTCCTTGAGTTCTTGTTTGAATTTTCTTCTATCTTTCATTAACTTCTTCTCTCGAGCTTAATTAGCATGCCTCGCACAAAGAATGTTACGGGGCACGTCTGACAATCAGCTTCCGGGTCTGCACGACGATGGCTCGGTCTTCTACCGATGACTTTGAGGAATATGCTGGCAAAGCAGCTCACCTGTCCCAACCGGGCCGAGTTGGCCCGCCTAACCATTTTCTTCGAACTAACCGACAATGGCTACGACGCTACTTTGGCCAAGGCCATGTCCCATTGGTGGTTGGGGGAATGGCGACGGAGATCCGGTGCCTCTAGCTCTCATGCGCCAATGGAAGGTGAGGCATCGGTGGAGGCCCCCCTTCAAAGCTCGCGGTGCCGGATGCATCGCAAGACCACGGTGGACTGGAAATAGCGCCTCGCTGGGACTCCATCGGTGCCGTTTGAGATCCCTGATGACGCAGCTTCAGACGCAGGATCGGTCTGGCTAGCACTCCCTTGGTATCGGACTCTGACCAGTTCTGAGGAGGCGGCGGCTGATGGCGTGGCTCCCCCCGAAACCGACCAGGATTTGGCATCCCCCGTTGATGGCCGCTTGGCCGTAAAGATGGTGTTTTATGGTTGGCCGGTTAACTTCGACCAGTTGCCGAAGGTGGAGCAGCTGTTTGTCAGGCAAGGCTTGCTTTCTTTCGTTCGGGACTTCTGCCAGGTCGAGACCGTCCCCGGCTTGGTGGCCAAGATGTACTCCAACCTGTCGGAGGTGGAGTCGCAACTTGTTCCGAGCCTCCAGTCAAGATCGGTGGAATTCTCCGACACGCTCCTGTTTGAGGTGCTGGGTCTCCGCTTCACCAGCCTAGACATCTTCTCCTCCCTGTCGAACCTTCCCTGGAGCATTGGCGACATCAACGCGGCAGTTGCCGCGGAAGCCAATCTTGATCAACGGATCGTCAAGGCCCGGGACCTCAACCCGGTTGCCCACCTCGTCTCCTTTGTTCTTAACAATACGATCCTCCCGAAGCGGGGGCATTGGGACGAGATTAGTGTGGCAACTTACCTTGCGACTTTTGCGGTGGTAACGGGTTGCCAGGTGAATTGGGCAGTGGTGGTTCGGCGCTAGATGCGTGGCGTGATTCTCCTAGTTCGGCAGCCTCCCAGCTAGTTGCTCTTTGGGGAGGCGATGGTGGAACTGGCCCACTTCCTCCGCATCTCAACTGGAGGCCAGCAGAGGGTCTCGCTCCAGACCCAGCCCATTACATCAGTTGACCTAGGTTGGTACGAGAGGCTCGCATCGAAGTGGAGCAGCTCGTCATCTGGCGGGACATCGACCGAGCACCGGCCCACTGCTTCTACTTCTCGGCCTACCAGCGAAACTTCTCTGAACCCAAATTTTGTTGAGGGCTTGCGTGCGTCGCTGGATCGTCTCAATGCTCGAGATGAAGTCCTTATCTGGTTGTTGAGCCAGGAAAACTGGTTGATCCACCTAGTGGAGCGCATAGAGCGCCGGGAGTGGGCCCGTGACCAGTGGAGACAGGAGCGTGAAAGAACTGACTCCCGGAGGTTTGAGCCCTGGAGGTTTGAACCCCTGATGTTTTCTAAGGAGGAGTAGTCTGCTTGTACCCCCTTTTTAAGTAATGAATCACGTCTTAACTTTAGTAAAAATTTGTCCATAACTATCCTTTGAAGAATTTTTGTGAGTTTGTGGGTGAAATGCGGGGTGATGACACGAAGACCACATTTGTGCCATGCTAGGATTTTTGGAAGCCGGCAGCTAGGTTATTTTACCGGTTTTCCGGTGGCGGGCCGGTTAAACGCCCGATCCATACGTCTAAGTATGGTTTTCAGGGTGCCGGCAACCAGGTTTTCTTACCGGTTTGCCATTGGCGGGCCAGTTAAACGCTCGATCCATACGTCTAAGTATGGTTTTCAAGGTGCCGGCAACAGGGTTTTCTTACCGGTTTGCCGGTGGCGGGCCGGTTAAACGCCCGATCCATGCGTTTAAGTATGGTTTTCGGGGTGCTGGCAACCGTTTTTTCTTACCGGTTTGCCGGTGGTGGGCCGGTTAAATGCCCGATCCATACGTCTAAGTATGGTTTTCGAGGTGCCGGCAACGAGGTTTTCTTACCGATTTGCCGGTGGCGGGCCGGTTAAACGTCCGATCCATACGTCTAAGTATAGTTTTCGAGGTGCCCGCAACCGGGTTTTCTTACTGGTTTGCCGGTGGCCGGCCGATTAAACGCCCGATCCAAATGTCTAAGTATGGTTTTTAGGGAATGTTGAGGAGTTGACCGTACCTGGGTACTAGTGGCATTGGCCGGCCGATTTGCCCAGCAACCGGCTGATTTTTCCGCGTGACGTCTCGTCTTGCGCTGGTCGTGGTCTGGGCGTCCAACGATCTAAGCTGGGTGGCGTACGTAGGCGAGCTTTCCTCGTCTCTTTATGGAATAGTTGATGTTCTGGCTTGGGTTGTGTTGAAGAGTCGAACATCCTTGGTTGGTGGTGGTGGTGGCCGGTTGTTTTACCCAGCAACCAACTGATTTGCCTGCACACTCAATTACACGTTAGTTACCAAAGGTGGGGAAGGAGTGTTGTTCCTTCCCCTTATCCATGAATATCTGTGTCGTGTCGTGTGGAAAGGTCGGGACATCTTTTGGTGACTCCTTTTCTGGCATTTCGTTTTGTTGATTCTATATAAGGGTTTTCAAGCGGGTGCCTGTGATGGAGTTTGCGCAAGGTAGCTGTTTCGACTCAATTGTGCTATTTGGACCTACAGGGGAATGAAAGGTGGCTCACCTTACGTCAAGAGATGACCACTGGACATTCATGCATGTGAGTTTGGGGAACTTGGTTCCCTTGTCCGGTGGAAGTGACCCTTAGGCGACAAAAATGGGTTGAGAGGAGAGATCCAAGAGTTGTCCTCCTACCCATAGTTATGCTGATTCTTCCTCATGGGTTCACTTTGGGGTCGTAGAGGCAGCAGATAGAGCTGTGCAGGTTCCGAAAACGTGGGCATCGGAACCCAGGGGTGGAAGCGACTTTCAGCGGGATGCCAAGCCCAATGTTGACGACTTAGCTGGGATGTCAAGCCCTAGGATAAGAGAAAAAGGGAGAAGTGGGTGTCGGAAAATGGGTTCCGGCACCCGGTTGTATTGGCGGACTTTGATGGGTTGCCAAGCCCTGAAAGAAGGGGATACTTGGTCAATCACGACAAAGCCGGGTATTGGACTGCCAACAGACGGTGGAATCCCAAGATCTACCCTTCCCTTACATAGGAGTCCATATGCTTTTAGGACTCAGCAACAAGTAACTTTTCCTTTTCTTTTCTTTTTTCTCTTTTCTTTTTTTTTCCGTTTTGTTTTTCTTTTTCCTTTCTCTCTTTTTTTTCTTTTGAAGAAGGATTCTACCCACTGACTTTTCTTCCTCTCTTTTTTTTTTTTTTTTTTCTTCTCTATTACAAAATAGAAGATAAGAAAACTGAATAAAAGAATGCTACTAGCCCTCCCCACATGCTGTTGGCAAGTAAAATAACCCGACGTTGTTGCGACTGGTGTACCAAGGGGGGAATACCATACCTAGAGGGAGCCAGAGTTTGTGATCTCCCTCATTGTCAGGTGGCACTCGGGCTAGGTAAAGAATGGGAGGTTGGATACTCATTCGAGGGGAGAAGTGATCTCCCGTCGTTGTCTTGTAACCACTCAGAATCAGTAAAGACCATGGGGATAGGGACGAACCTGGATTACTCACCCTTTTCCATCTTTTTGCCATCGGAGTTAAACAAGATGGGCGCTCGGGTTTTCAATGTAGAAATCTGGATGTAGTTAGTGTCACTCCTGCGGTCGGTAGTTCGTCCCAGAGGTCCAAATAGCACTTCTTGAGTCGGATGCGCCGCCTGCTGCTGCAAACTGTTCTCACCGTCGGCTACGGATGCGACTGTCGGGTATGTCAGAGGCGGCAGCTGGTTGTAGGCCGGTTGGACGGTGGGGTGTGTAAGTATTCGGGTGACATGCTGCAGATGGGGGCCGAGTCATTTTCCAGTTTTCGGGCATTTCTTTTGGTGAATGATGAGCTGGTCATTCCATGGTTCTAAGACCGAGGGGATGCGGTTGGACATGCTCGTCATTTGTGCATCGTGTGTGCCTCGTGTGACATGTAAGTCATAAAACGGAATTTACCGAAGAAAGGAGCGTACCTGTCCAGACCTGATCTCTTGATCAATCGGTGGAGAGTCGGACGGAGACGTCGGTCGTCGGCTTGTCTGAAGGTGGCAGCCGCGTGGAGTCCTGCTCGTGCTCGTTCTTCATGGTCATGGGGGAATTGGCTTCTTGGTTGGCTTGTGGGATGTTGGTCTAAGAAGTCGGCAGCCGCGTGGATCCCTAATCAAGTTGATTTTTTTTTTTTTTTTTTTGTGACTGTGGGGAACTGGCCCGTTGGGTTTCGCCATTAGCAGCAGCCGAGTGCGCGAAACGGGACAAAGGGGCAGAATGCCCCTAGTTCTGCCCTGAGGTGCATGTCTTCTAGAGGAGATGGCGGGTTTCAGGTTGAAAGTGCCGGCAACCTGTGGGATAGTGCCGACGACCAGATGAAACCCCTAGAAGAGGTTGGTTGTTCCGTGCCATGGGGGACCAGTCTGAAAAAAAAACCGGCAACTGGCCTATTTGAAGGCGGCAGCATCGTGGATCCCCGGTCGAACTCATTTTTCTTGGTCTCCGAGGGGGCTGGTCCTGGAAGGTGGCAGCCGGTCCATCTAAAGGCGGCAGCTGTGTGGATCCCCGGTCGAACTCATTTTTCTTGATCTTCGGGGGGCCGGTCTAGGAAGGTGGTAGTCGGCCCATCTGAAGGCGGCAGCCGCGTGGATCCCCAGTCGAACTCGTTTTTCATGATCTTCGGGGGGATGGCGGTCCAGGAAGGTGGCAGCTGGCCCATCTGAAGGCGGCAGCCAAATCCCCAGTCGAACTTGTCTTTTATGGGTAGAACTTCTTCAGCTGTGACAAATTGACTAGGCCGAACTCTTGTTGGGTGGCTTCACCAAAAAGGTAAGTGGCTCCCCCGCTGAGGATCTTGGTGATGACGTATGGGCCATGCCAGTTTGGGGAGAATTTTCTCGTTGAACCTGTTGGAAAAATGGAGCGAAGGACTAGATTACCGGGTTTAAGGAGTCGGGGATGCACCTTCTTGTTGTAAGCCCTTGCCATTTTTCTTTGATAAGTTTGGGCTTGGTTCAATGCCCTCAACCTTCTTTTGTCAAGGAGGTTCAGTTGCAGTAGGCGCGATTCTGACTACTGATCATCGGAGTCCGCTGCTTCTTTGAGGATGCGAAGGGATGGAAGTTCTACTTCCACTGGCAACACTGCTTTAGACCCGTATACCAACGAGTATGGCGTTGCTCCGGTAGCGGTCCACAGGGATGTCCAGTAGGCCCAAAGTGCGTACGGGAGGTGGTCGTGCCAATCTTTGTGAGTTCAGACCATCTTCTTGAGAATCCGGACTAGCGTCTTGTTAGCTGCTTCAACTACTCCGTTCATCTGTGGCCGGTAGGGGGATGCCCTTAGGTGACGGATGTGACACTACTCGAGATAGCTGGTGACCTACTTGGCTGTGAAGTTGGTGCCATTGTCGGTCACTACCTCGAAGGGGATGCCATACCTGGTGACGATGTTGTTGCGCAAGAACTTCTAGGTGGCGGCTGCTGTGACTATCTTGTAGGATACAACCTCCACCCACCTGGTGAAGTAATCGATGGCCACCAGTATATACTTGTGTCCATTGGTGGCTGTCGGCTTGACCTCACCTACCACGTCTAGGGCCCACATGGAGAATGGCCAAAGAGAAGCCATGTTGTATAATTCCTTGGGGGGGTGCGTGGATGAGGTTTCCATGTACCTGGCACTGGTGGCAGCGATGGACATATGTAGTGCAGTCTGCTTCCATTGTGCTCCAGTAGTAGCCTTGGAGCATGATCTTTTTCGCAAGGAGGATCCCGTTCATGTGGGATCCGCAAACACCTTCATGGATTTCCTGCATAATCGTATGTGCCTCAGGCGAGGTTACGCACTAGAGGAGAGTCTGGTTGTGAAATCTTTTGTAGAGCTGTCCCCCGCTGAAGATGTAGCCAGTTGCCAGTTTTGACAATGTACGTTTGTCTTGGGTGGTAGCCTTTGGGGGGAACTCTCCAGTCTCCAAGAAGGCTTGTATATCTGAATACCATGGGTGATCCTCTTGCTATGAATTCCCCAGGTTATCATCTGGGGACCTATGATCTATATTGTCTGGTTCGTCAACCAGGGCTCGTTCTCTGTGTTGGTCGATTGTCTGCTGGTTACTAAAGTGGCTAGCCAGAGGCAAATCCATGGGTCTGGCGTCGGCCTATCTAGGGACTTCTTTAAGGCGGTAGACATCCTCGCTGTAGGTCGGTTGGCGAAGTGTTGTGACTTCCATAGCAATGCTCTGCACTTCCGTGACTACTACCCACGAGGCTAGGATGGCTAGAGCGTCTGCGTATGGGTTACGCTTGCGGTTGATGTGTTGGAAATGGATGAACCGGAAGTCTCTTGCTAATTGTAGTACGAGTTCCTGATACGGCTGAAGCTTGGGGTCTCGGGTTTTGCACCTGTTGAGGGTTTGAGAAATTACTAGCATGGCGTCGCTGAATACTTGTAGATGGGTGACCCGAAGTTCCAGTGCAAGTCGTAGCCCCATGATACAGGCCTCGTATTCTGCCTCATTGTGTGAGCATGTGAAGAGAAGCCGCTTGGCTATAGGCAGCATCTTTCCTTGAGGATCCACTAAGATGACCCCTACCCCGCGACCTTTGGTATTGACTGCTCCGTCAAAGTACAAGGTATGGGGTTTTGGTTGGTCAGGGTCTAGTTGGTCCAGATCCAGTTGGTTTGGATTCGGCTCGTTGATGGTGAAGATGGGCTCATTAGGGAATGAATCTTCTAACGGTTGGTAATCTGGCAAGGGCTGGTGGGCCAGTTGGTCGGCCATGGCTTGGGCCTTCATGGATTTCTAGGATACGTACCTGATGTCGAATTTCGCGAGGAGCATCTACCATTTCACGCATCTGCCTACCAAGGTCGGCTGGTCGAAGAGGTAGCGCAGGGGATCTAGGCAGCTGAGCAACAAAACTGGGTAGACCACCAGGTAGTGTTGTATCTTTTTTACTGTCTAGACCAGCGAGAGACAATACTTTTCAATCAGCTCATATCTTTCTTCTACCTCAGTAAAATTTTTACTGAGGTAGTATATGGCCTGTTCGATCCTGCCGGTGGTGTCATGTTGGCCCAATATTGCACCCATGGATGAAGCTGTTACCGACATGTACAACAAAAGTGGTCGTCCAGGGTGAGGTGGTACGAGAACCGGTGGTCGGGACAGTTGATGCTTGATTTGGTCGAAGGCGACTTGGCATTCTGTTGTCCACGTGAAGCTTGTGTTTTTTCTTCAATAGTTTGAAGAAAGGCTCGCAGATCGGCGTGAGGCGCGAGATGAAACATGCGATGTATTGTAGCCTTCCTAACAAGCACTGTATCTATTGTTTCATCTGTGGTGGAGGCATGTCTAAGATTGCTTTTGCCTTGTCGGGATCTACCTCGATGCCCTGTTTGCTGATGACGAAGCCGAGGAGCTTTCCAGTGGTGGCCCCGAATGTTGATTTTGACGGGTTCAATCTGAGCTTGTACTTCCTTAGGTGCTTGAACAGTCTTCTTAAGTGCTTGAGATGCTGTTGATGAGTGCGCGCCTTCACTACCATGTCATCGACGTAGACTTCAACTTCTTTGTGCATCATGTTGTGGAAGAGGGTGGTCATGGTTCTTTGGTAAGTAGCACCTACATTTTTGAGCCTGAATGGCATCACCCTATAATAGAAGACGCCCCAAGGGGTTGTGAACGCGATTTTCTCCTTGTCTTCCTCTGCCATGAGGATTTGATTGTATCCAGAGAATCCGTCCATGAAGGAATATACCCCGTACTTGGCGGCGTCATCTACCAAGACATCTATGTGTGGTAGTGGGAAGTCATCCTTGGGGCTAGCTTTGTTGAGGTCCCGATAGTCTACACACATGCGTACTCATCCGTCTTTCTTTGGGATGGGTACCATGTTCGCCACCCATTCTGGATAGAAGACAGGTTGGAGGAATCGGACGTTTAACTGCTTGTGGACTTCTTCCTTCAGCTTCTGGGCCCATTCCTGTCTCATTCGTCGAGCTTTTTGCTTCACAGGTCGGGCTTCCAGTTTGAGGGGTAGTTGATGGACTGCAACCCGTTCATCCAAACCGGGCATGTCTTCGTAATCCCACGCAAACACCTCTACGAATTCATGCAGGAGTGTGAGGAGTTGTTGACGGTAGGGCTCAAGCACTTCTTTGCTAATTTTTGTTTCTTTTGGATGTTGTTCATCCCCAAGGTTTACAAGTTCAATTTCGTCAGTAGATGTTATGCCAGTAGATTCAGGTGGTTGGACCCATGGGCCTTCTTCTTCAAACTCTTGATAAGGATCATTGGCGTCTTCTATGACTTGTTGACCCTCGGGCTGAAAAGGCGTTGGATGATGGACCTGGTGAGAGTGGTGCCCGTGGTCTTCCGGTTGGGTGTCAGGTAAGTGGACCAGCTACTAGTTCGAAGTAGCAGTGAACCTTGGGAGTGCTTCCAAGGAGTCTGTGGTGGACCTGTCGTACCCATCTACTTGAGGTGTCATGCCGTCGGACTCCCTCTGTTGTTCCAGCCACCGAGTGTTCAAGGAAGATGAGGGATAGAATGCCCCTAGTTCTGTCCCAGTGGGAGGAGCTAGTTGCCTAGTGGATAGGAGGTAGGAACTGGATGGAACCCCAGACGGAAAGGCAGCAGACCGGTCACATTCACTTGCTTGAGTGACTGTGGCAGGGGAGGGGCAGAATGCCCCTAGTTCTGCCCTGTGATGTTGGCCAGTATTCTGCTTGTTAAAAAGGTTACCCAGATTGAGTAGGCTGGCTAGTCCGACTCCATGACGTGGCGCCCCTGATGAGGGTTGATGGTTTTCGGTTGATTTAACGGGTGCCCGGAGGATCAGTTGTCTACTGTGTCGAGCGAGAGACTTGGTATGATTGCCAAGCCCCAGTTGACTTGGTCGGGTTGCCAAGTCAATGGCTGCTAAGGACGCAACTGCTGGTGCACTTGTGCGTGGGATGCCAAGCCCCGCTGTTGAAGGAACGGGTTCCGGCGTGAGTCGCCCGAAAGCCATCAGGCTTGCTTCTTGATGTTGATGACCTACAAGCCTGGAGTGTCCCCACCTAGGTCATTAGGTGGGTGTTGTGGTGCTAGGTTGAAGGAGAGGGGGAAGGAGCGCACCTTGTCGTCTCCTTTCCCTGTACAAACCAGTCAAACATGGGTGATGGTGAGGGAGGTCGGTGAAGGGCTGGATCCTCAGTGCATACCGGGGATTCTCCGAACAGTTGCAACAAACTGTCCTCTGGCTCCTGGCTTGGCTACAGGTTGTCCTCCCAAGGTTCCATGCGCCTAGACAGATAGTCGAAGGCGACTGGGTTCGGGAGACTCGGTGGTGAGGTGACGGCCGGTTCCGGTGTCGGTTGTTGCGACCCGGAAGGTGCTACAGAAGCTACAGATTGTCCCGAGTGGTAGTAGTTCTCCACTAGTATGACAATGACCTCCCCTTTCCATAGGAACTTAAGCATCCTATGAAGGGTGGAAGGCACAATGGAATTTTGGTGGAGAAACGGGTGGCCTAGGATAAGATTGTAGCTTGGGGGAATGTCTACCACGTGCACAGGAACCTTGATGGTGGCTAGTCTGATGATGAGGGGGAGGATGACTTCACCTTTGGCTTCGTGAAGAGTGCCATCGAACCCTCTCATCACCTGGTCGGTGGGGAGCAAGTCTTGTTCTTTGATTCCTAACTTGTGTAGGACTTGTAGTGGGCACAAGTTTAGCCCGGATCCATCGTCGATCATTACAATGGGGATGCAGAGGTCCTTGTATTGCACCTGAATGTACAAGGACAGGTTGTGGTCGATCCCGGCCGGTGAGAGGTCTAGATCTGAGAAGTAGACGAAGGAGGGGACCGTTACTGTGGCCACCATTCCTTCTATGGCCCCGGGAGCGAGACCTTGGTCCACCTTGGCTATCTGCAGTGCTTTGAGGAGAGCTTCTCGGTGCTCGGTAGAGGATCGAAGCAGATCCCAAAGGGAGATGTCTGCCCGTATCCCTTGCAGTTGGATAGACAGTTCCGGGAGTGGCCGCGACTGGGTGGCCGGTGCTGGGGAGGTGGCTGCCGGTACTACTGATGTGGCAGCTAGTTGTCGATTGCCGGTTGAAGTTTGTCCTGCTATTCCCGGGATGGAGATCCCTCTAGGGCGCGACTTTGGCTGATATACCTAGCCAGACCTGGTTATAGCCGTACATGTGGATGGTTGTTCTATCCCTTTGCCTTTGTGTTGTTCAGAGGTGAGTGTGGCTGGAGGCGAGGGCCTGGTGAACTATTGTTTCGCCAAGTGCGCTTGGAGTGGTGCCAGCGTTGCAGCCGCTGGAGAGACCGTGCCAGCTGAAGTGCCGGTCTTGGGAGTAAAGCCGGTGGCTGAGGCTTTGGGGATCGGAGGTACTGCCAGGATGATTGCCCTGACTGGGGCAGCGGGTGAGTAGAGAATCACCTTGGGCTGAACCTGTATGGTTGTCCCGGCGGCCCGCTCTCTTGATGCGGCAACCATAGGCGCCACCCGAATGAAGAATTTTCTTGCAGGTGGGGATGATGCCTGTTACGGTGTAGGCTTTGAAGGCTTCCTCCTTCTCCATTGGCCACCGATGGTGAGGATGGAGGTCCGGAGTTGTTGGTAGTATGGTCGGAGCTCCTCTAGCGTCGGCAGATGGTCGGCTGGACGGATGAGGTTGACGGGGTTCAGCCAGGGGGTTCCTGCATCCAGCGACCATGCTGAAGGGAGGGATCTTCTTGTCCCTTGTCTGTGCTTGGTTGGATAGGCAGGAACTGGTTGCATAAGCCGGAACCCTTCGAGCGGGTGCCTCCTTCGGGCACCTAAGAAGATCACTTGGGAGTTTCCCGTATGATTTGGGAAGGTATGCTGGCTCGGCTCGGGGGGTACGGGAGGTTGTTGAAGCTCAATGGTGCTCGAGTTGATAAGCCTTTGAATAGCTTGTCTCAACGTTCGGCAATGATCCATAGCATGGCCGGTGGACCTGTGGTATTCGTAGTACTGCTGCGAATTGTACCAGGCAGGAAGAATAGTAGGAGGTGGCTTGATAAGGGGAGCGTGAGTAGTGCTTGGGCCGCAGAATACTTGGCTCAGTGGTTCAGAGAGTGGTGTGTATTCCATTATGCGCGGCTGCTGCGGCTGCAGGGGTGGTTGGCGTGGTCCACGCTGTTGCTGATCAGGGTGTTGTTGGTTAACGCCTGTGCGATCTCCATTTTGTCCCTGGTTTCTCTGTTGGGAAGTTGTCGGGGACGTTGCCTGCCACTACCGGTGGGCCGGTGGATCAAATGCAGCTGCTGGGTGTGGAGCCTTGGGCCTCCAAGGTTGTTGATTTGGGGCCGCTTGGGTGGTGTAGACCGGCTACTGAACCGGAGTGATTGCCAACGGATGGTACTCCTGGGCCGAGGCATACACCTGTTGTGGTTGGTATGGTAGTGGTGCTGCTGCCACAACGGTTACGCGAGACGGACGGATGTTGTCATTCCTCTGGGGGCTGTGGTTGTTCCCCATGTTGTTTCCCGTGGCTGTGGTTGGGGACGTATGTTTCCTCCAAGGTTGGCTCCGAATGGAAGAGCTAAGAATCTCCCTAACTTCAAGAATCCTTCCTGGTGGCTACCAGCTTTGATTAACTAGGAGAAAGTTGAGTATGACTCGATGCATAGAAGGGCTGCCAGTGATGGTTGAGCACCTTGCACAATTATGTCCAGAGAGTCTTCTTCCACAGGTTTGTCCTAGATTTGGGATGCTAGGGCCCGCCACCTACCGACATAGCCACTGAATGGCTCGTTCTCATGTTGGCGAAGGCAACGGAGATCTTCCAACTTTGGTGCTAGGTTTATGTTATATGCGTATTGTTCCTGGAACATGTACGCCAGCTGTTCCTAGGTGTAGATTTTTGTTAAGTCCAAGGACATGTACCAGGAAAGTGCAGGTCCTTGGAGAGATTTCTGGAACAGTCGAACGAGGAGCTTCTCCTCATGTTGCAGTGTCGCCATGTCTCTGCAGAAGGCCCGGAGGTGCGCGCGAGGGTCCCCATGCCCGTTGTATTTAACCAGTTCGGGCATCTTGAAATCGGGAGGGAGCATCGCTTTAGGATAGATAGAGAGGTTTTGGAAGGCGCAGGAAGTTTCCGGTGGGCCGAACTTCATGCTTCGGAAGGACGCCACTAGTTCGGCTATCCTCTGCAGTAATTGCCCTTACAGGTCGGGCATCGGGGCGGCAGCCGGTTGGAGTGGTGGCGGGCCAAATGGGTCAGCGACGGGAGTGGTGACAACATCGTATTCTTCCGAGTGCGGCCTCTCCGGGACACGGATGGTTGGCCTGGGGGGGATTACTGAACCAATCCCTTGCTGTTGATAGCGCGCCAACTGGTGAGCCAGAAGGGTTTGCTCGAAGTGTCCCGGTCGAGGCGAGAGGAAGGTGTCGGCCACTCCTATGCCCTCGGTGTTCGAGGGTGGTTGGTAGGATGGGTCGGTGCTCCATGCAGGAGCCGGCCTGTTACCTTCAGTTTCAGTGGTTGGAAAAGTGGGCGGCATAGGATGTACCGTGGCATTGTCGAATGCCATGGCCGCAGATAGGTCTGGCACCCTTGGTTGGTCCGTGGCTCCAGCAGGCACGACGATCGGCTAGGTGAAGTTCGTCCGGGTGACGACAGGCAGCTGCAAGCCGAAGACCACAGACAGCGGCATAGAAGTTGCCGTAGCGACGGAAGGGGGTGATCCAGAAGCTGCAGTGGAACCGTTGGCCATGGCTCTTGCTTGTGAGCGAGTAAGGACAGGGGGAGCCAGTGGAGTCCGGAACCGGCAAGGTAGAGGTCCGTGAAGAGACAGTGCCCAAAGAACTGCAGGGGTCCGTAAAGATCTGCAGGGGGTCTGCAGGGATACCAAAGAAGGGTGATACGGTTCAATGCATTTGAAAGCGGCTTCGCTTAACAAATGCGACAAATATACTAAAAATCCTAATGGAAGAATAAAAGACTGACTATAAAAGAGCCGTACAAGCGAGAGTTTGGGTCACTTAATCGATAAAACGCAGCGAGTATCCCCAGTAGAGTCACCAAAAATTTGTACCCTCTCTTTCATCCGGCTATCACCTGGAAGCCCACGGGTTTCCACTGGCCCCACCAGTGGAAGGGCCGAGGTACAGAGAATTGAAATGTGTTTGAGTGAGCGCATCACCACGTGCGGTTGATGGCTCATTGAACGGAGTCGCCACCTTATTTTTGGATAGAAAACAAGGAAAACCGAATGGGAAAGTGTCCTTCCACCATTGAAACAATAAAACTACGGGAATTACGTAAAATCGTGTAACATGAGAGAACTGGATACAGGGCTCAAGGTACTGTTGGGGAAGGTGTTAGGCACCCCTAGACAACCCGGGCATTCCTGGCCTCTCTCTGGCTCTAAAGCGGAAAACTACGATAGTCAATCTGGCCACAAGTGACCTTTCCCCGAAAAACTTTCCATGGCCGCCGAACAGCCGATTGGATATATTGGCTGCCGCGTCCTATCCCCATAATAGAGATGAGAACTTGCATTATTACTTGGCCGAGGCTGGCAAGGATGCATGCTGAAGACGACATCCCGGAAATCATTCTAGGGCATCGGGAATGTAGACTTACATTTCCCAGAGATCGGGGACCGGCTACTGGTTTTTATAACGGTTCGCTAGAGGCAGGCCGACTGATTCCCCGAACCATCTGCGCAAAGATGGGTTTTCGGGGAACCAATGGCCAGTTATTTGTACCAGCTTGCCGGTGGCAAATCGGTTGGTTCCCCGAATCGTCTATGTAAAGATGGGTTTTCGGGGAACCGATGGCCGGTTATTTGTACTGGCTTGCAGGCGGCAAGCCGGTTGGTTCCCCGAACCATCTGTGCAAATGTTGTCCGTTAAAGCATGGGGGTTTTAACAGAGGGCTTGTATTTTCCAGAAAACTAGAATCGTCGGGTTGTGCTTCTTCATGCACCCGAACGACCACCGCTGGCTTCCTTGCCGGTGGCGTCATCCTGGAAATCTTTCTGGGGGATTGGGAGGGTAGACTTGCGCCTCCCGGAAAAGAAACGGGAACCGTCAGGTTGTACGTGTTCGTACACCCGAATGGCCACCGCTGGCTTCCTTGCCGGCGATGTCATCCCGGAAATCTTTCCAGGGCATCAGGAGGGTAGGCTTACGCCTCCCGGAAAAGAAATGGGCACCATCGGGTTGTACGTGTTCGTACACTCGAACGGCCATCGCCTGCTTTCTTGCTGGTGGCGTCATCCTGGAAATCTTTCTGGGGCATCGGGAGGGTAGACTTACGCCTCCTGGAAAAGAAACAGGCATCGTCGGGTTGAACATGTTTCGTACACCGGAACGGCCACTGCCAGCTTCCTTGCCGGTGGCTAGTCGACTCCATCCCCCCAACTTTTCACCAAATGTGGGTTTTTGGCGATCCGGGTGCCACTTCCTTGAAGCGGCTTGTCGGCGGCTAGCCAGCTCCATCCCCCCAACTTTTCACCAAATGTGGGTTTTTGGGGATCCGGGTGCCACTTCTTTGAAGCGGCTTGCCAACGGCTAGCTAGCTCTATCCCCCCAACTTTTCACCAAATGTGGGTTTTTGGGGATTTGGGTGCCGCTTCCTTGAAGCGGCTTGCTAGCGGCTAGCCAGCTCCATCCCCCCAACTTTTCACCAAATGTGGGTTTTTGGGGATCCGGGTGCCGCTTCCTTGAAGTGGCTTGCTAGCGGCTAGCCAGTTCCATCCCCCTTTAAATTTTGCTTAAGCATGGGGTCAACACCTAGCCCGAGTGCCACCCAACAATGATGGAGATCACAACCTTCGGCTCCCTCTAGGTAAGGTATTCCCTCTTAGACCTAGCTGTGACAACATCGGGTTATTTTGCTTGCCAACAGCACGTGGGGAGGGCTAGTAGCATTCTTTTATTCAATTTTCTTATCTTCTATTTTGTAATAGAATAGAAAAAAAAAAAGAGAGAAAGGAAAAAGAAAAACAAAACAAAACAAAAAAAGAGAGAAAGGAAAAAGAAAAACAAAACAAAACAAAAAAATAGAGAAAGGAAAAAGGAAAAAAAAGAGAAAAAGGAAAAGAAAAAAAAAGAGAAAAAGAAAAAAAAGAAAAGTTACTTATTGCTGAGTCCTGAAAGCATACAGACTCCTGTGTAAAGGATGGGTAGATCCTAGGATTCCGCCATCTGTTAGCAATTTAATACTCGGCTTGTCGTGATTGACCAAGTATTCCCTTCCTTCAGGGCTTGGCAACCCATCGAAGTCCGCCAACACAATCGGGTGCCGGAACCCATTTGCCGACACGCACTTCTCCCTTTCTCTCTTGTCCTAGGGCTTGACATCCCAGCTAAGTCGTCAACAGAGGGCTTGGCATCCCTTACAAAAGACTTGCCAGCAGCTGCGTCCTTAGCAGCATTGGGCTTGGCATCCCTTACAAAAGACTTGCCAGCAACTGCGTCCTTAGCAGCATTGGGCTTGGCATCCCACTGAATGTTGCTTCCACCGCCAGGTTCCGATGCCCACGTTTCCAGAACCCGCATAGTTCTATCTGTTATCTCTACAACCCCAGAGCAAACTCGTGAGGAAGAATCAACATCACTATGGGCAGAAGGACAACTCTCAGTTCTCTCCACTCGACCCATCTTTGTCACCTGAGGGTCGCTTCTGACGGACAAGTGAACCACATTTCCAAACTCACATGCGTGAATGTCCGAGCGGTTGTCTTTTGACGTGAGGTGAGACACCGTCCATTCCCCTGCAGGACCAGATAGCACAATTGGGTTGGAACAGCTACCTTGCGCGGCTCCATCGCAGGCAGCTGCTTGAAGCCCCTTTTCTTCACAAAGCCAACGAGACGAAACACAGGAAAGAGAGTCACCAGAGAGCCTCCCAACTTCCTCTCACAACTCACCACAGATATTCACAGATAAGAGGAGGGAACAACACTCCCTCCTCACCTTTGGAAACTAATATACAAACGAGTGTGCAGGTGAACAAGCCAGTCGGATAATTCAGCCAGCTACCGCTTAGGAGATACGGCCACCCGGACCAAAACCCGCATGTGGCGAGACGTCATGCGGAAAAAGAGGGGGCTACCAGGTAAATCAACTGGCCACCGCCACCAATACCCCGTGATGATCGACTCCTCAACGCAACCCACGCTAGAACACTAACTGTTCCATGCAGGAACGAGGAAAGCTCGCCCACGCGTGCCGCCCAGCTCAGACAACTGGACGCCCGGACCATAACCCACATGAGACGAGATGTCACGCGGAAAAGAGGGGGCTGCCGTGAATGAAAAAGACCACCGTCCCTCGCCGAACTCGGACAGCTGGACGCCAAGACAAGGATCAGTACCAGACGAGACGTCACGCGGAGAAACAGATGGTTGCTGGGTAAATCAGCCGGTAGCCACTCCTAAAACATAGCGACCCAGATAGGGAAAACACCTGCGAAGCGAAGGAGTTGCAGTTGCACAATACTCGACTCGGAGTGCCGGACGCCACTACCTACGATCCAGCTAAAATGCCGCATCGCACAAAGATAAGGAAGAAGCACAGGGTACGTAAGGATAGTCCATGTCACTATCCCTACGGCGCCCGACCTTCCGACGCTTCCGATCGGCCTCTCAAGCCTCCATCCGCTCCAACATCTCAACCACCCGGCCAGCCGGTAAGTTTAAGGCATCTTATGGTTAGGCGACCGGAAGTATAAGTCCGACCCCCATTTTTAAGGTGGCTTCCGGTTGAACAACTGGGAGTGTAAGTCCATCCCCGTTAAAGCATCTTCTGGTTAGGCAACCAGAAGTATAAGTCTGACCCCCATTTTTAAGGCGGCTTCCGCTTGAACAACCGGGAGTGTAAGTCCATCCCCGTCAAGGCATCTTCTAGTTAGGCGATCGGAAGTATAAGTCCAACCACCATTTTTAAGGCAGCTTCCGGTTGAACAACCGAGAGTGTAAGTCCATCCCCATTAAGGCATCTTCTGGTTAGGCGATTTGAAGTATAAGTCCGACCACCATTTTTAAGGTGGCTTCGGTTGAACAACCAGGAGTGTATGTCCATCCCCAATTAAGGCATCTTCTGGCCAGGCGACCAGAAGTATAAGTTCGACCCCTCATTTTCATGGCATCTCTCGGTTAGGCGACCGAGAGTGTAAGCCCAACTCTATTTTATAGCCAACGATAGATGATTCACGAAGTGTGAAACCTCACATAGCTTCCCACTCACGCATGGAGGGTCATTCAACCCTAGGACATTGGTTTCCTTCCACCGAGGTCATACAACCTCTCCTAGGGAGGGGCATTCTGTTGACCCCCATGCTTGAAAAGAAGGGGCGCGGGACCAACTAGCCTGCCGTCGATGAACCGGTAGAAAACCTAGCAGCTGGCTCCCCCAAAACCCACACTTGAATCAAAGAGTTGGGGTACCAGCTGGCTTGCCGCTGACAAACCAGTAGAAAAACCCGGTAGCTAGCTCCCCCAAAACCCACACTTGAACCGAAGGGTCGGGGGACCAACTGGCCTGCCACCGACAAACCGGTAGAAAAACCTGGAAGCCAGCTCCCCCAAAACCCACACTTGAACTGAAGGGTCGGGGGACCAGCCAGCTTGCCACCGGCAAACCGGTAGAAAGACTCGGTAGTCAGCTCCCCAAAACCCACACTTGAACCAACATAATCGCCTTTGTGTGGTAACCGGATAGAACCAGCTGGTATCTGCTTGCCACGTAGCAGCAACCGGTTAACTACTCAGAAAGGCAAGCTGAATCAATTAGAAAGATACGACGAGATTTAATCACTTAAATTTCGCAATCAATCAACCACGTGGACCGCCTGATTGAACCGAGATATACATCGGGTTCCATCTTTGGATTCCCCCAAAGATGGAAGGTAACCCGTTATAAAAAGGGGGCCTCCCCCTCCCATGAACGCATGCTTCCACCTCTCAGAGAGACGCTCATTCGGACGTGGGAGACGCTCTTCAGGCATGCTTTTTACCCCTTGGAGAAGACGCTGGCCGAAAGTTCTAAAGGTGGAGAGCCGCTCGGAGCCCCGACGCCCTTTCGCCGCACCGAAGCGAGGACCTCCGATCCCTGCCGACGACTCCCTGTAGGTGAGCCTTTCCGTCCTCCTCGTTTTACATATGTTTTAACGAAGTTTTTCTTGAGCCCCGACCATGCTATACCTTTCCCATGCAAGGGAAAGGTCGGAGGACGGACCCGGGTATCATTCCTTCGGAAACACGTTCGAAGGTACTGGCACCCACCTTCCAAGCCAGCTGAATCCACCTGGCACGGTCGAGTTCGGTTCGGTCGCGACTATTCCGTTGGGTCCTTTTACGTGGAAACTCTGAGTTTCCTAGTGGGTTTTATGTGTTTTATCCGATTTCTGCATGTTTTTTGGGATGACGCCACCAGCATGCATCCTTGCTAACGGCGACCGTTCGGGTGTATGAACACTTACAACCCAACGGTTCCCGTTTTCCCGGGAGGCGTAAGTCTACCCTCTCGATGCCCCGGAAAGCTTTCCGGGATGACGCCACCGGCATGAATCCTTGCCGGCGGCAGCCATTAGGGTGTACGAACATGTACAACCCGGCGGTTCCCATTTTCCCAGGAGGTGTAAGTCTACCCTCCCGGTGCCCCGGAAAGATTTCCGAGATGACGTCACCACCATGCATCCTTGCCGGCGGTGACCGTTCGAGTGTACGAACACGTACAACCCGGTGGTTCCTATTTTTCCCGGGAGGCGTAAGTCTACCCTCTCGATGCCCCGAAAAGGTTTCCGAGATGACACCATCGGCATGCATCCTTGCCGGCGGTGGCAATTCAGGTGTACAAACACGTACAACCCGGTAGTTCCTGTTTTTCCCAGGAGGTGTAAGTCTACCCTCCCGATGCCCCGAAAAGGTTTCCAGGATGATGCCACCGGCATGTATCCTTGCTGGCAGCGGCCGTTCGGGCGTACGAACATGTACAACCCGGTAGTTCCCATTTTCCCGGGAGGTGTAAGTCTACCCTCTCGATGACTCGGAAAGGTTTCTAGGATGACGCCATCGGCATGCATCCTTGTCGGCGGTGGTGTTGACCCCATGCCTAAACGAACTTAGGTGGGGCGAGCCAGCTGGCCAGCCGCCGGCATGCCATTACAAAAATCCAGCAGCCGGCTCCCCAAAACCCATATTTGCATAGATGGTTCGGGGAACCAACCGGCCCACTACCGACAAACTGGTAAAAAGACCGGGCAGCCGGCTCCCCTAAAACCCACATTTGTGCAGATAGTTCGGGGAACCAGCTGGCTTGCCACCGGCCAACCTGTACAAAGACCTAGTAGCCAGCTGCCCAAAAACCCACATTTGCACAAATGGTTCGGGGAACCAGCCAGCCCGCCACTGGCAAACAGGTACAAAAACCCAAAAACCAGTCCCCTAAAACCCACATTTGAACAGAAGGGTCGAGGAATCAGCCAGCCTGCCGCCGGAAAACTTGTACAAAAACTCGATAGCCGGCTCCCCAAAAACCCCTACTTAGTCAGAAGGATCGGGGGACCAGTCGGCCCACCGCCGACAAACTGATAGAAAAATCCAGAGGCTGGCACCCCAAAACCCCCAACTAAGCCAACATACTCCCCTTTCGTTAGGTAGCTGGGTAGAACAAACTGACATCTGCCTGCCACGTAGCGGCTACCAGTTAACTTCCCAGAAAGGTAAGGTGAATCAATTAGAGAGACACGACGAGATTTAATCACTTAAATCTCGCAATCAATCAATCACGCGAACTGCATGATTGAACCAAGACATGTGCTGCCTTCCATCTTCGCCCCCCCCCCCCCAAAGAAGGAAGGTAACCCCTTATAAAAAGAGGACTCCCCCCTCCCATAATGGTAGACTTTTCACCCCTTGGAGAAGACGTCGGTTGGAGGTTCTGAAGGAGAGGAGACGCTCGGAGCCCCGACACCCTCTCACCGCACAGGAGCAAGGACTTCCGATCACCACCGACGACTCCCTGCAGGTAAGCCCTTCCTCCCTCACCATTTTACGTATGGTTTAACGATGTTTTTCTCGAGCCCCGACCATGCTAGGTCTTTCCCATGCAAGGGAAAGGTCGGAGGATGTACCCGAGTATCATTCCTTTGGAGACACGTCCGGAGGTATTAGCAATTTCGCTCCAGGCCGGGTGAATCCACCCAGCACAGTCGAGTTCATTCAGTCGCAACCCTTCCATCGGGTTCATTCGGTTGAGGATTTTACACGTTTTATTCGATTTCAGCCTATTTTTCCAGGAGGTGTAGGTCTACCCTCCTGATGCCCTGGAAAGATTTCTAGGATGATGCCACCGGCATGCATCCTTGCTGGCAACGATCGTTCGGGTGTATGAACATGTACAACTCGGCGGTTCCCATTTTTCTGGGAGGAGCAAAGCTGCCCTCCCGATGAGGCCACCGGCATGCATCCGTGCCGGTCCTAGCCAAGTGGGGAACACGAACTCTTGTCCCCAATAGGAGAGGCAGCACGATACGTGGCAACCGGTGTTTTTACCCGGAAATCTAGTGTTCCAGCTGGCCATCTTACTAGACCTTCGGCTCTTCAGCTGAATGGTCCGTAATGGTGACCGTTGTATCCTTCTCTCTCCCATTTATCATCAGACCCCATGCGAATCATCGCATTGGTCGACCCTCACTTGTTTTCATCGGAAGGGACAAGGTTATTCCTCCCGATGCCCTGGAAAGTTTTTTTAGGATGAGGCCATGTGTGGCCGAACTAACTGTCATGGTTTTTCATTTTTAGAGCCGAAGAGAGGTCGGGAATGCCCGAGCTATTTGGGGGTGCCTAACACCTTCCCCAATAGTACCCTGAGCCTCGTATCCAGTTCTCTCATGTTACACGATTTTACGTGATTCTCGTGGTTTTATCATTTCGATGGTGGAAGGACACTTTCCCATCTAGTTTTCCTTATTTTCTACCCAAAAATAAGGTGGCGACTCCGTTCAACGAGTCATCCGCCCCATGTGGTGATGCGCTCACACAAACACCTTTCAATTCTCTGTACCTTGGCCCATCCGGATGGGCTTTCAGGTGATAGCCGGATGAAAGAGAGGGTACAGCAAGCATAGGGTGATGGCGCAAAGGAAGAAAAAATGGAAAACATGGGGGAAGTCTACCAGCTCGGGCGAACTTCCACCCACAAAGTATGAAAGCAAAACAAATTGTCTGTGCGAAGCTAGTCACAAGGTCGGACAAGGGTGCGAAGGAAAGACGGCCAAAGAGAGATAGAGCAAACGAGGGTGCCAAACGTAAGGCCAACACCCGGCTTGTCTGCCAGAACCCAAGGTGCTGAAGGCCAAGTTTCGTACTCTACCTTATAGAAAATGGTTGAAATCATCCGTGCGAAGTTGGTTGCAAGGTCGGATGAAAGAAATGAGGGATGTAAAGTGAAAATGGGTGCTAGATGTAATGTTGGCACTTGGCTCGTCTGCCGGCACCAAGCCTAAACCTGAGGTGCCAAAGGTTGGGTTCCATACTTTGCCTTACAAGAAAAACACTATGTGCGCAACTCGTATGCTTAGACCGTAACAGGAAGAGTTGCTCAAGATGTCGGGCATAGGGGCGGCAACCAGCTTGTTTGCTGATTGGCCAGACGAAACCCGTACTACTAGAGGCCAGGTTCCATACTTCACCTTGCAAAGCATAGACCCTTGCATCTAGGTCAATAGGCATACAAAATAGATGAAACAAAGTCGGCTCATGGAAGAGGAAAACTCGCAAGCGACCTTGAAAACACAAAATAGCATGCAATGAGATGGGGGTGACGTCTTGCTTGGGCAAACTAGATGCCAAGTCAAGCAAGGAAAACATCCCCACACAAGGACAAGTTGATAATAATTCCTCCCTAATTCCAGGTGGTGTACAAATGAAACAGGAAGAAGGGGGACCAAGGATGATCCTCGAGGGAGGAATGGACTTCCCTTGGTCGAAGCCATCAACGACCAAGGGGATCGACTATCAGCAAAAGGACCCATCTCCCCCCTTCTTGCTAGAGAGAAGGGGGGAGACGATGACTAACCTGTATGAAGGTTGAGCTGGAGTCATCGCTAGTGAGCTCTCTTGCACAGCTAGTTGACTGTCGAGGAAAGTCAGTTGCTGGACGAATGGGTAGTCACCGTCAAGGGATCGAAGAGTCGAACCCCTCACTGGTGGTAAGGGGTTCTATTTATAGGCTAAGGTCATGATGTTTTGCAAAGTTGGACCATTAGGCAGAGAAAGGCCAAGCGTCGTGCACGTTACGTTGACTGTCAGACTCTATCATCTCATTCCACCACCATCCTGGTCGTCACGGTGACCTCCTCCATTCTACCAGCTCTATCATTGACTTCTAGCCCCGACATGAAGGGCAGCTCCGGATGCCTCCCCCTTTGCATTGCTCCTTCAACGAACATCCTCATTTAGGATCAAATCTCAAACATCATCCAGTTGTAGCTTCTTGTGTCTTAAAGAGCTACTAACACCTGTTACAACCACAGACCAACTTTCCAACAATGATGATAACAAAATCAGCGCCTTAATCTCCTCATCAAAGGAGATCTCCATTAAGCCCAATTGGGAGATCAACATGTTGAACTCGTTGATGTGCATGGTGACAGGCTTCCCTTCAACCATCTTTAGGTTGAACAACCGCCTCATCAGAAACACCTTGTTTGATGCCAATGGCTTGTCATACATGTTGGACAATGCTTTCATCATATCAGTTGTTGTCCTCTTCTTGATGACATTGAACGCAACATTCTTTGTCAATAACAACCTGACCACTCCCAAAGCCTTCCTATCCAACCGCTCCCACTCTTCCTAGCTCATCTTCTCGGGTTTTACCCCTATCAATGGTGCATCCAAGTCTCTCATGTGAAGGTAATCCTTAACCTATATGTTGACTCGCGCTGACACTTGTAATTCTTTTCTTATATAAATTGTGTGTGCGAAATAATTTTAATTCACCTGAAGTACACGGGTTCAAATGTAATTAGTGTGCAAGTATGGGTTTGTCCACAGGGATTAGTTTTTGCTTGGTGTTTAGCTGAATTGGTGACTTCAATTAAATGAAAAAATTGATTAAATATCTTATAAGCAATGTCACGATTGCCTTGTTCCAATTACCGATTGTGTTACACTTTTTAGAGAATTTTACTTCTAAATATTTAATTCTTCTTAAGCTTTAACATTGTACACTTCAGTTTGCATAAAATTTAACGTTCTGCATAGAAGAAGCACTTAACCCTTGAGGTAGCTCATGGGTAAATGTCTCTACCCTCGAACTTACACGTAGGTTGTGCGATAATTGTGGGCTTCATATGTAAAAACAGCAGGATTCAAATTGGTTGAAACTTCTAAGAGTTGAATGATTATATTTTTGGTCTTTTTATATATTTCAAAACACAACACACAATACAATACAAACAACTTGTAATAGTAAGAATGCAACATTCAACATTACAGCAAATATAAAAACATCGTCTAATTACCGTAACTAAGTTGATAAAGTGTGTGATTGTAGATTTGAGTGTAGTTGTAAAAACATAAAGTAAAATAAAGAAAATAAAAATGGAAAGAACACCTAATGCTTCATTGTAATTTCTCCCTTTGAAACTTGCTTAGGCTGGGAACTTCTCTTTGTCATTACTTCTGGTCCACTAGGTTGTCAATCTGGCAAGCCTTCCTTTCAACCTTGCAGTGAGATTTTGGGGCGTCAATTGGCAATTACGCCCAGGATAGAGGAGGAAGCAGCTGGCGTTGAGAGTCTCTCCTTCAAGGATATGCTCAGGTTGAGAAAAGAATAGCAAATACACTACATGAATGGTTGGAGAAGAGGAGGTCATCAATCTCCTCTCAGAAGAGATGAGTGGGTGGAGGATAGAAGATGGAGAAGATGGAAAATGCTCTGTAAATGGTGGATGAAGGAAGAAGAGGGGGGGGCTTAGTTCCAAGGCTACGAGACTGTTTTATAGGTGGGAGGATTGGCAATTCACGAGCTAGTAGTTAACATGGGCGTGGTGCACGTCCAGACATTGGCAGTTCACGAGCTAATAGTTATCAAATTTCCCTGCAAATACTTAAGAAATGCCTTTCGTGAAACACATCATATTACAGGAGAAATAATTCATAACATTTAGATCTTAACTGTAATTGCAATTGCTTTAATATCAATGAAATTTATTACACAGAACAAACAGGGTATAGGTCCGAGGGTAAACTAGTTTACCCTCGCATAAGTTCATGGGAAAACCCTTAACACTCAGAATGGTTTGAGGGTAAATAGGATAACCCACAAATAAGTCCATGGGTAAACAGCTTAATCCTCAGACTTGCATTTAAGCATAAATCATGAGTTTTTCTCTGTATATTAATCATTCTATTAACAACCAAAAGAGTCAAATGTCAATCATTCATTCCTTTCTCAATAGGTAATAAACATAAACATAATTAACGACTCAAAACATAATTCATGCATCATTAACGTGAATAATCATGCATACTTTTCAAAAGTATAGTTAACCTTGTAATCATCATAATTCAATGCAAAATGCAAATAAAACTCATTAAAAAATATGAATTAATATCAATAAAATGCACACTTTTGAGTATTTATGAAAGATGTTCTATGCAATGCACCTACTACATTTCAAAGGTGTATGACAGGCATCTTCATTGATTTTATAGATGAATTTTTAGAAGTATTTATGGATGATTTTTCTATATATGGGGACTCATTTGAAAAATGTTTAATTAATTTACAGAAAGTACTAGAGAGATGTGAAAAGAAAAAGTTAGTGTTAAACTGGGAAAAATACCATTTTATGGTTAAACGAGGAATAGTTTTAGGACATGTTATTTTTGCTGAAGGCATAAAAGTTGACAAAGAAAAAGTGGAATTAATATCTAATTTACCTATTCCTAGAACAGTTAAAGATATAAGTGCATTTTTAGGACATGTTGGTTTTTATAGAAGAGTTATTAAAAACTTTAGTAAAATTGCTCAACCTTTAACTTAATTATTAATTAAGGATGCACAATTTGAATTTAATAAGGAATGCACGAAAGCATTTAATTTTCTTAAGAAAGCTTTGACCACTTCACCTATAGTCTATGCACCCGATTGGTCTCAACCTTTTGAATTAATGTGTGATGCATTAGACTATGCATTAGGTGCAGTTATGGGTCAAAAATTAGACAAACTACCAAGAGTAATATATTATGCTAGCAAAACATTGAATGAAACACAAATCAATTATAGTGTAACTGAAAAAGAATTTCTAGCAGTGGTTTTTGCCTTTGAAAATTTTAGGTCATATCTAATAGGCAGTCACACTGTCATTTACATTGATCACTCAGCACTTAAGTATTTGTTAGTTAAAAAAGATGCTAAAAGGCTTATAAGATGGATTTTGCTATTGCAAGAGTTTGACTTGGAAATTAAGGATAAGAAAGGTTGTGAAAACACTGTGGTAATCCCTATGTCAAGATTAGATACTTCATTCCAACCTGGTCCACCAATAGATGGTACATTTCTAGATGAGCAATTGTTTATGCTAAATTCCTACCCATGGTATGCTGATATAGTTAATTATTTGGCTACAGGTTTAGTACCTCTTGATTGGTCCAATTTAGATAAGAAAATGTTCTTTTTGAGGGTTAAATATTTCTTTTGGGATGATCCTTACCTATTTAAGCAATGCCCTGACCAGATTGTAAGGAGATGTATCCCAGAAGCTGAAACTCAATTAGTGTTGTCATTTTGTCATGATCAACTTGCTGGAGGACATTTTGGAGCTAAAAAGACTGCTTTAAAAGTGCTTCATGGTGGCCTATATTGGCCAACATTATTTAAAGATGCATACGAATATTGTAAAAAATTTGTTCAATGCCAAAAAGTAGGAAAAATTACAAAACGAAATATGACGCCATTAAATCCTATCCAAGAAGTAGAGGTTTTTGATGTCAGTAATATAGATTTCATGGGACCTTTTCCAAATTCAAATGATTTTGTTTATGTTCTCCTGGCAGTAGAATATGTAACCAAGTGGATAGAGGCAATTCCTACTAAAATTAGGTTGGCAAGGATGCATGCTGATGGCCTCATCCCAGAAGCCTCTCCGGAGCATTGGGAGGGCAGCTTTGCTCCTCCCGGTAAAGGGGGAACTATCAGGGTGTACATAGTAATACACCCAGATGGTCGGTGTCAGCAAGGATGCATGCTGATGGCCTCATCCCGGAAGACTTTCTAGGGCATCAGGAAGGCAACTTTGCTCTTCCCGATAAAGGGGAACCGTCGAGGTGTACATACTCATACACTTGGATGGCTAGCGTCGGCAAGGATGTATGTTGACAACCTCATCCTAGAAGCCTTTCCAGGGCATCGAGAGGGCAACTTTGCTCCTCCCGGTAAAGGGAAACCATCGTGGTGTACATACTCACACACTTGGACGGCCGGCGTTGGCAAGGTTGCATGTTGACAGCCTCATCCCAGAAGCCTTTCCAGGGCATCGGGAGGGTAGCTTCGCTCCTCCCAGTAAAGGGGAACCGTCAAGGTGTACATACTCATACACCTGGATGGCTGGTGTCGGCAAGGATGCATGCCAACAACCTCATCCCGAAAGCCCTTTCGGGGCTTCGAGAAGGCAACTTTACTCCTCCCGATAAAGGGGAACCATTGGGGTGTACATACACACCCAAACGGCCGACACCGGCAAGGATGTAGGCCAACGACCTCATCCCAAAAGCCTTTCCAGGGCTTCGGGAGAGCATCTTTGCCCCTCCCTGTGAGATAAGCGGGAAATAGGTAAAAACGTGAATATAGACATGGCAGCCACTACTACGAACCTCTAGCTGAAAAGCCAGAGGTCTGGTGGGTCTGCTCGTTTGCCTATTAGACATCCGGGTCTGGTGTCAGATTTTCGTTCGGTATGCCGCCTCCAGTTCCGGGTGTAGAGATTTCTGGACCCAATCTCAAAAGACAAGAGAGGTAGACACCTTCAAGGAGATGGTTGTTTATAAGCAGAGACAACATGTTTGACAGTGGCCAGTCATTTCAAGGAAAAGGGTCGAAGAAACCCGACGATATGCTCGTATAACACATAAGAAAACAGGGGTTTCCATATGACAACCCGACAAATGAACTGTGATTGGACTGATCTCGACCGTACAGAGTGGATTTCCCCGATGGGGTGGGATGCTGCCGGTACCTTCGGAAGCATATCCGAAGGAATGAGACCTAGGCATATCCTCTGACCTTTCCCTTTGTGTGGGGAAGTTCTAGTACGGTCAAGGTTTGAACAAAGGAAGCTAAATAAGAAGCATGACAGCAAGGGATAAGTGGCTTACCTGCACGAAGATGTCGACGATGGTCGGAAGTCTTTGCTTCTGGATGCATCTTTCTTCAGTGGGTTCGGGAACAGGACATCGGTGCTCTGAGCGGCTGTCCTCCAAAATCACTCCTCTAGAACATCAAAAAAAGGCCCCCTTCTACATGGAACGAAGGGCCCTTTATATAGGGAATTACCTTCCATTTTGGGTGATCCCGAGATGGAAACCCCACGTACTTTTTGGTTTAATCCTATGATCTACGTCATTGATTGATTGCAGGATTTAAATAATTAAATCTCGCTGTATCTTTCCATTGAATTTGAATTATTTACCTAGGCGTTTAGTCGGTAGCCATGGCAGGTTGGCCAGCTGCCGGGTAAGGGAGATCGGCATGCACTAGGAACATAGCTAGTGGTTCAGGGGAATAGGTCGTGGCGAATAACCGAGATTGGGCACCGGCTAATGACCCGACGGCCATGTACTTTACCCTGAAAGTCGAATTGAGCTTTGCCTATGGCCATCGTAACCTCACGAAGTTTACCTTGCCCCCCCATCTGGAAAATGGTACTTCCGCCCTTGGATAGAAGTTTCGTGTGGTTGGCTGTTTTCTCTCCTCTGGCAGCTGCGAGAATGGGTATCTACATGTTGGCTACCGACTAATCGTGAGCTGGCAGCCATGTTTTTTCGTGTGGTCCTTTGTTCAGAGCGAAAGGGGACCTTCACGCTCGGGGAAGAGTTTGGAATCGGCCACTGAGGTATTTTACTGGCGTGCCGATGGGTGGCCGACTGATTTACCTGGCTGCCCGATAGGTGTTGAACACGAGCGTCAACACCAGCGAAGTGGAACTTCACCAGGGAGGTGTTTGGGGGAACCAGTCGTTAGGGTCATATATCGGCATGCCGATGGGTGGCTGGTTGATTTACCCGGTAGCTTGATAGGTGTTGAACACGGGCATCAACACCAGCGAAGTGGAACTTCATCGGGGAGGTGTTTGGGGGAACCGGTCATCGGCGTGATATACCGGCATGCCAATGGGTGGCGATTGATTTACCTGGTGCTTGATAAGTGTTAAGCATGGGGGTCAACAGTTGGTAAATTGGTTTACCCTAGGACTTACATGTGAGTAGATAGAAAATACTATGCACGATATTTCAGAGTACTTGCATAGGGAATTAATTCATGCAACCACACTGTAGAAGTAGACAAGGTTAATTGATGAATAAGTTTAGCATTGTAGCCTCCATCAAACAGTTGGATCTTGTAATAATAAAGATTATCTCATGCACAATAAATAAGAGTGCCTCCATTGATGAAACAGAAAGCTTTGATTTTTCCTTCATATGGCATGTTAGGTACTCCCAAATCCTCTAGTTGTAATTCTATGTAGACTCGATTCCATTCCCATTTTGCAATGTCCTATACCCAACAAATTTTAAATTTCATTTCAGCATCCTACCATCAAATTAAACTAAAAGATGCAGGTTCTCCATTAGTTCCCCCGCATATAGCCAACTCAACTAAATCATAGAATGAAATTGCCAGTGCACCCATAGGGTATGGGACAAGTAGGAGCTTTATTGATTCATTTTCAATATTGATGGCAATAATTATAAGTTCATTAATTTATTGAGGTGTATAGCTTATTATAAAGTAAATGATTCTGTCAATAATCATGTGATTCCTATTATTTGTTGGTCTTTCTCCAAAATAAACTTCTCTGACAGGCTGCCATTGATGTTTGTCAAAATGATAAACCAACAAATACTGCCAATTAGTCCACATATGAGGTTCCTCCCAACTAAATAATTTATGCATAATCCTTCTATTAGTACCCTTAAATGTTAAAACTGGACCTAAATCAAGTATGACATGCTTTCCCCTGTTAGGGTTTGGGAGTACAAATTCTATATTTGTAGCACGATTCTTAACCCCAATATTAGATATGTTAGAAATGTATTCTCCATAATTCCTGAAAATAATTAATCCACCGTTACAACCTAAAATATTGTGAACTTCTAGTGATGTAGGTGGAATTCCTACCTCAGAATCATTTTCATGATACATATATTTTCCTGGTAGTGCATCATACCAAATTACTCCACTAACTGTATTTCTCATTTTGTATGCTTGGCGCGAACAAAAGTAATGCTCTGAAATAAATGCCCATACACTCTTGCTCACACAACTTAATTTGCATATCTCTCTTGCTAGAAAATGACTTAAAACCTTGCGCAAGACATCTATGGGAGTCTCTATTTGCTCACTAAAATTCATTTGGCATAAAACAATACATTTAGTTAGAAAGAGAATCAACTCGATGTATCTAATATTCATGAAATAAATGTGCAATATTTGAGTATTAATATGATTAAAATGATTGCACAATAATTTTCTAAAAATTCTGCCAATTGTAGCTTACCCACAAACTAAGTTCGAGGGTAGAGGTGTTTACCCTCAAGGTACCTCATGGGTAAACCTGTAATCCACTAATTAATTTCCGATCTCATCATCCAACCATCCGATTACCTAATTAACCTTATAAAAACCATTAATGCCCCTTCGTGCATTAGCCCTTATTCCATGACCTACGTTTACAGTATTCACCTTCTCCCACGACACACACCATGGCCTCAACTTCTAGTGCTCCTCCCCCTACTTCAGCATCAAGTTTTGAGTGGATTAAGATGCTGAACTTCAAGAAGTTCAAATTGAATGCTCAGATGTGGCATAATGAGGGCAAAAGAAAGCTTAAAGCTGTGATTAGGGAGTAGGAACTTCAAATGGTAAAAGAAGACACTACCGAGTGTCTCAGGCAGAGTAAAGAAGCTTCCATTGTAGTTCCTAATTTCTTTAAAGATAAAATAGCCACCCACATTGATAGAGAAGTAGGGTGGGAGTAGTTAGCTCGCCCCAAAAATTAGTTGGTGTAGGAATTATTTAGGAGAAGATGTGTTTTCTGGTTTCATAGAGAAGTATTTTCTTTGGCCACCAATGGGTCTATTAAAATTAAAACAAAGACATATGTTGCAAGCCCATGGCAAATAACAACACCCAGAAAGTCAATTTCAACTGATGAATGAATGAGGTTGATGCATTTCGATTAGTTTTAGCTGGCAACTTCGGATTGGCATAAAGGTAGCCGCCTTCATGCCAAAACAAAAGAGAAAATATTGAAAGATTTGAAGTATCAATTGAAGCAAGTTAGCATAAAGGTGGAATGGGAATTCACTTGCCTTACCTCCAAAGTATCATAGGCCATTGATGATTACACTCAACAAACATGGCGGGATGAATGTGCTCTTAGGCCCAACAAAGTTTTGGATCAAGAGATTGTATTTGTAAAGGCTGAACTATGGTTTATGAAGACTGTTTATGCAATTATTAAAAATTTAAATCATTCCACAGTGGTCCAAGATGTGATGTTTGCTTGTCTCCCTAAAGATAGAGATGAAATGGAGCAGTATGAGTTCTTTATGCAGACTTATCTCTCTTTGGGAGAGAGTTTTGAAGTTGCTGAAATTGCATCTCAATGTACTCTCTATGAATGGAGAAAGTGCATGGCCAAGAAGGCCTCATTTACTGCTGAGATGGCTAAAGTTGAAGCCCTTTAGAAAGTAGCAGAGATGAATATTAAGGAAGAGCCATAGGATTTTGACTTTATGCAATTTAGTGAAAATGTGGCTGGCCCTTCAGCACCATAGGAGGTTGAGAGAATACTTAAGGAGCATCAACCTCATGAAGGCAGAGAAGAAGGAGAAGAAGAAGAAGAAGAAGAAGAGCCACAACAACAACAACAACAATCAGAACAAGAACAACAACAACAACAACAGGAAGAGAATGTTTTAACAGTTGGATAGGAGGAAGAAAAATCAGAAAACAGTGATGATGAGCTCACCCTAGGTGAGAATCTTCATCAACACAAGAAGGCACTTCCTCCTTCCAAAGATACATCAATCCCTTAAAACATTCCTCATGTTGAAGTGGCTGAAATTTAGTTGGAATTTTAGGGACACTTAGGGTTTTAGTTTGACTTTTAATCTCCACTTTTAAGTAATTAAAATGTTCATTTCTCATTTGTGTTAATTGTTAATTTTAGGAGGGTGGACCTATTGTTGGAGAGATTGTTCCATTTTTGGACCTCCAAGATATTGAAGGGGTGGATCAGACCATTCATGAAGCAATTCATTTTGCTTTAGAAGAGGGTCAGGTACAATTTAAAATTCATTTCCCTTTCAGTTCTATTTTTTTATTTTTTTTAAATTTATAAGTTTTCTCTTTTTTATTATGTGTTTTTGTATATTGTAGCATGCCCCAATAGAGGAGATTAGCTCCTTTGAAGAAGAAGAACAAGAAGGAGGGACTACTAACAGTCCTCCTAGTTCATTTCCAATTGAATTAAATTTAGGGCAGACATAAGTTTTTGCCAAGCAACCAACAGATTCTAGTGGAGTGGAAGCTAGGGCATTAGTGATTTATTCCCCACCCACTGAACCAAGCACAATACCTGCAGAAGCTTTAGCACCATCCTCCACAACATTTATAGAGCCAACCAACCCAATAGACAGGAATAAATCTAGTAATTTTTAGAAATGTTGAGGCTCAGGATAAATTTCAGAATATAAAAGATTTTGATATCCTGTTTAGCAAGCCAGTGGACTTTGATTTCATGGATGAAATCAAGGAATTGCTAGAATTTCAAGGACTGCTGAAGGTCATACCAAGGTCAGGTAATAATTTCAAAGCAAAAAATTTAGTATCAGCCTTTTATTCCAATTTGCATGAAGAGGATGGAGTATATGTGTCTAATGTAACAAAAATGAATATATATTTGACACCTGAATTTGTATTTGAAAGCCTAGGATTAAGGAATGAGGGTGTAGAGATCTTAGAGTCATCTACTATGGCTGAATGGATAGAGTAAGACATGAAAAATTGTATGGCCATAAACCCTTGGATAAATTTATTTAATAGGCTAAAATACATGATTGGAAAGGCTCATATGGTTGCACTAATTTTAATTAGAACAATTTACCAAAGATTTGGACCTGATGTAGAATTTTCCATCTTTGTAAAGATAGCAACCTATGCAATTTTGAATAGAATTCATGTGAACTAGTACAAAGTTTCATCTCTAAGATCACCAACATCAAGAAGAAATTATTTTATGGTGATCTCATATACCAATTGGTGTCAAGTTCTTCTGATCTATCAACTTGGGTAGTGAAAAAGTTAAAGTCCAAAGTGCTACCTACCAAAGACTTGAAACAGTTTTCATTGGAGGACAACTTGGCACCCCAAATTCACAGTGAGCCATCCACTTCCCAGAGTGGATCAGCCTCTATGTTAGATAAGATGGACACTATACTAGAACAACTTGCAACTCTGAAAGAAGAAGTAGCAACCCTAAAATCAAGACTTCTAGAGCATTGACTGTAATTTTCCTTTAATTTGTTTGTTAGCACTTTCAACTTGTCCACTAGTTTGCAGATAGTAACGGGTAGCTAACTTATGCAACACTCCATATCTTTTCAATAATTTCTCAAAGTTTTTGTTACAAAAATGAGTTCCCCTGTCACTAATAATTGCTCTTGGAATACCAAATCGAAACATTATATTAGATCTTAAAAATCTCATTACTATTATAGAGTCATTAGTTTTAGTAGGGATTGCCTTTATTTATTTGGTTACATATTCTACTGTCAAGAGGATATAAACAAAACCATTTTAATTTGGAAAATGTCCCATGAAATCTATACCCCATACATCAAAAACTTCTACCTCTTGGATAGGATTTAATGGCATCATATTTCATTTTGTAATTCGACCTACTTTTTGGCATTGAACACATTTTTTACAATATTCATATGCATCTTTAAAAAATATAGGCTACTATGAAGCACCTTTAAAGCAATCTGTTTAGCTCCAAAATGTCCTCTAGTAAGTTGGTCATGACAAAATGACAACACTTATTGAGTTTCTGTTTCTAGGATACATCTCCTCACAATCTGATCAGGGCATTGCTTAAACTAGTAAGGATCATCCCAAAAGAAGTATTTAACCCTCAAAAAGAATATTTTCTTGTCTAAACTAGACCAATCATGAGGTACTAAACCTGCAGCAAAATAATTAACTATATCAGCATACCATGGGCAGGAATTTAGTATAAACAATTGTTCTTTTGGAAATGTGTCATCTATTAGCGGATTAGAAAGAAATGAAGCATCCAACCTAGACATATGATCGACCACAGTGTTTTCACAACCTTTCTTATCCTTAATTTCCAAGTCAAACTCTTGCAATAACAAAATCCATCTTATAAGCCTTGGTTTAGCATCTTTTTTAACTAACAAGTCAAGTGCTAAATGATTAGTGTAAATGATAGTTTGACTGCCATTAGATAAGACCTAAAATTCCTTTTCAGTTACACTATAATTAATTTGTGTTTCATTCAATGTCTTACTAGCATAATAAATTACTCTTGGTAGTTTGTCTAATTTCTGACCCAAGACTGTACCTAAAGCATAGTCTGATGCATCACACATTAATTCAAAAGGTTGAGACCAATCAGGTGTATAAACTATAGGTGAAGTGGTTAGGGCTTCTTTTAGAAAGTCAAAAGCTTTCGTGCATTCCTCATTAAAATCAAATTGTGCATCCTTAATTAATAATTGAGTTAAAGGTCAAGCAATTTTACTAAAGTTTTTAATAAATCTTCTATAAAAACCAGCATGTCCTAAAAATACTCTTATATCTTTAACTAATCTAGGAATAGGTAAATTAGATATTAATTCCACTTTTGCTTTGTCAACTTTTATACCTACAGTAGAAATAATGTCCTAAAACTATTCCTTTTTTAACCATAAAATGGCATATTTCCTAGTTCAATACTAACTTTTTTTATTCACATCTCTCTAACACTTTCCTAAATTACTTAAATATTTTTCAAATGAGTTTCCACATATAGAAAAATCATCCATAAACACTTCTAAAAATTCATCTATAAAATCTATGAAGATGCTTGTCATACATCTTTGAAATGTAGCAGGTGCATTGCATAGCCCAAAAGGCATACGACTAAAGGCAAATGTTTCACAAGGACATGCAAAAGTTGTTTTCTCTTGATCGTCAAGTGAAACAAAGATTTGATTATAACCTGAATAGCCATCTAAGAAACAATAATACTCATGCCCTACCAATTTTTCTAACATTTAATCTACAAAAGGCAATGGAAAGTGATCTTTCCTAGTTATTGCATTCAGTCTTCTGTAATCAATACAAACCCTCCAACTAGTTTGAACTCTAGTTGGAACTAATTCCTTGTTATCATTTTGTACAACTATTATCCCATATTTCTTAAGCACTACCTGCACTGGACTTACCCAAGAACTATCAGATATTGGATAAATTATATCATTGTCTAACCATTTCAGAATTTCCTTTTTAACAACCTCTTTAATATTCAGATTTAATCTTCTCAGTGGTTGCCTAACAAGTTGAATTTCAGATTCGAGATTAATCTTATGTTGGCAAATAGTTGAACATATACCTTTTATGTTTGACATCTGCCATCCTATTGCTACTTTAAGCGTTCTTAACACTTTTAAAAGATTTTCTACTTGTATTGATGTTAAATCAGAAGCAATAATGACTGGTAGATTTTCATTTTTCTCCAAAAATGCATATTTTAGATTTTCTGGAAGTGGTTTCAATTCAAGAATAGGATATTTTGAAATTAAAGATTTCTTATCATTCTCGAATTTTTCTTTGTTTACGTCCATAGTGTTTGTTTGCTCACATATTTCCTCTTTCAACATTTCTTCAGTTTTCCATCCAACCATTTCTACAACTTATGCAAGCATCTGTAGCTAAAAATGGCCTTCCTAAAATAATTATAGCTTGATCTTGATTTATATTTGAAGCATTTGTTTTCATTATAGTAAAATCAACAGGGTAGAGAAATTCCATAACCCTTACTAAAATATCTTCCACATTTCCAAAAGGTATTCTTATGAATTTATCTACTAGCTAAATAACTGTTCTAGTAGGTTTGATATTATCTAATTTTAACTTTTCATAAACAGAATTAGGCATGACATTAATTCCAGCTCCCAAGTCTATTAACATTGTATTAAAATAACAATCTCCTATATAACAGGAAATAACTAGAGTTCTTGGATCATTTAATTTTTCAACTACAGGATTAATTAACAGCGAGCTTACCTCTTTAAGTAAAAATGCCTTTCTTAATATTTTCTTCATTCTATTCTTGGTACAAAGAGTTTTAAGATATTTGGCATAAGAAAGAACCTGTCTAATAATTTCCAACAATGGTATATTGACTTTAACTTGCTCAAAATACTTTACTGATTTGTTACAATTCTTGATCCTTAACATTTCTCATTCTATGTGGAAATGGAAAATGATTTTCATTTGTTAACTTATCTCCATTTTTAACATCTTTCTTAATAATTTTTTTTTCAATTTCTTTACTATTTTCAATTTCTATATTGTCCTCTATTTCAGCATCGAATTTGTTTTCTAGACTAGATTCTACATTAGTTTCCTCTTTCCTTGTGAAATTGTAATCTCTATTACATCAATGAAATTCATCGCACAAAATAAGCAGGGCACAGCTCAAGGGTAATCCAGTTTACCCTCACGTAAGTTCGTGGGTAAACGTCTTTAACCCTCAGACTCTGCACTTAGACATAAATTGTGACTTTTTTCTGTGAATTAATCATTTTTTCAACAACCTAAAGTGTCAATTATCAATCATTCATTTCTTTTTTAGTAGGTAATCACCACAAATATAATTCATGACTTAAAACTTAATTCATGCATCATTAAAGTGAATAAACGTGCATAATGCACAAAAGTATAGTTAACGTTGCAATCATCATTACTCAATGCAAAATGTAACTAAAACTCATTAAAATGCATGAATTAATATCCATAAAATGCACACTTTTGAGTCTGAACAGGGCACCATTCATAGGCACATTCTCCATCTCCTTCATCTTCCACCTATTCACTTCTTCCAAGAAGAAATTGACGACCTCCTCTTCTCCTACCAATTCCTTAGTGTATTTGCTATTCTTTTCTCTACTTGAGTGTATCCCTGAAGGAAAGACTCTTGGCACTGGCTACTTCCTCCTCTATTCCTTAGTGTAATTGCGGAGTGATGCCCAAAATCTCATTTCAAGGTTGAAAGGAAGGCTCACCAGCTTGACGACTTAGTGGACCGGAAGTAAAGACAAAGATAGCACTTAGCCTAAGCAAGTTTCGAAGGGTGAAAATTGCAATGGAGAATTAGGTGTTCTCTCCTTTTCCTTTTCTTTTTACCTTTTTATTTACTTTGATATTCACATATCTAATTACATCTATTTCAATCTTGAGAAAATGATTTTATGTTTGATGTATTATCGAATGTTTATTTTTATTTCTCCAAGTAATCATAATGTGTTTTGTTTTATGTTATAAGTGTTGTTTGTTGTATCTTTAAGATAAAAAGAACAAAAATATGAGTGTTAAGTTGTAGGAGTTTCAAAAATCTTGAATCGTACTGTTTACCATTTGAAACTCATTGTTATTGCATTTACCCACGAGATAGCCTGTAGCTTAAGTGGTTTAACCACGAGCCAATGTCGTGGGTAAAGCCTTATTGGGCCAGCTGAGTGGTTCATCCACGAGAGGTCTCGTGGGTAAAGACATTTACCCATGAGCCAACCTCGTGGGTTTATTCATTTTCATGGAATTGCACTTAAATGCATGTGAGCTAGAATATAGAATTTTTAAGAATCACGGGAAATTAAGTATTTGGAATTAAAACTCACTTAATAGGGTCTTTTAGTGGTTTGAATTATTAATTAAAAGACTTTCTTGTTGATCCAAATATTCTAAGTGAAGAAGAAATTAAAGTTGATAAAAATTCTCTGGAAATTATAGATATAAAAGTGATTAAAGAGCATCCTATCGATTATTTGGGATAGAGCAACAATGACATTGCTATAGGATTAATTGTTTCATTAATTGAATACACCAATTTAGCTAAGCACCAATAAAAAACAATCCCTATGGACAAACCCATACTTGCACACTAATTACATCTAAACTAGTGCACTTGTGATGAAATTAAAATATTTCAAACACACATTATTAAGAAAATTAATCTCAAAAAGTTCGAACAAGTTTTTGGCGCCGTTGTCGGGGATTCAAATTTCTTGCAATTGGTGTTGCTTTTTGCTATTTTGGGGTAGTTAGGGTTGCAATAGAATTTATTTGCATTGACTGTTATTAAATTTTATTAGAAAGCCTTATTGCTATTCCAGAGTAAAGAAGTGTTTTTGATTTAAATTCTGAATTTCATAATGGACTCATATAACTCATATTGGGGTGATTGTAGGGTTGTTCTAGGACCTAGTTATGAGGATTATAATTATTCTAATTATGTTAGAGGAGATTATTCACCTATGGAATTTAATGTCTACTCTTCACAACATGTTTTAGAAGGACTTAATGCTAATTCTCAAGATAATTATAATTGGAATGACGATTATAATTTATGGGAATGTAATGAAAATTCAATAATGCAAAATTATTATTCAAATTTTAATTACATAAATAAAAATCTAAATTATTAGTTAAACATCTCACTGCAAATATGACAATTAACAAATAAAATAGATGAATCATTACAACAAATAGAAGACAATAGAATATTTATTGAGTATGAAAATAGTGATGATTTAAATTGGTCAAATGAAAATCAAAATTACCAAGACGTAGGTTCATTGGAGAATATGTTTTTTACATAGGAGAATATGCAGCCATTAAAGATAGTTGAGGAAAATGAGTACTGTAATTCAACTACATTTTATCATATGGAGAAATTGAATAAAATTCAAAGATCGATTGATTCATTTGTAAGGAATTCATCTAATTCTAATCTATTTGAATTAGACAATATTTCACAAGAACCAAAAGATGTAAGTATTATGTTAAGATCTGGTGTAACTTACGAAGGTCCTAAAAAGGGTGATAATAAAGAAAATATTAACGTAGAAGGAAATGATAATTTTACAAACAAAGAGGAAATTAATGTAGAATCTAATCCAGAAAACAAGCCTAATATTGAATTAGAGGAAATTGAAAACAATACGGAACTCAAAAATAGTAAAGATTTGAAGAAAGAACTATTAAGAAAGATAGTAAAAATGGAGATAAGTTATCAAATGAAAATCATTTTCCATTTTCACATAGAATGAGAAATGCTAAGGAATAAGAATTTGAAAAAATTAGTAAAGTATTTGAGCAAGTTAAAGTTAATATACTATTGTTGGAAATTATTAGACAGGTTCCTTCTTATGCCAAATATCATAAAAATCTTTGTACCAATAATAGAAGGAAGAAAATATTAAGAAAAACGTTTTTAGCTAAGGAAGTAAGCTCTCTGTTAATTAATCCTGTATCTGAAAAATTAAGTGATCCAAAAACTCTTGTTATTTCCTGTTATATAGGAGATTGTTATTTCAATACAGTGTTAACAGACTTAAGAGCTGGAATTAATGTCATGCCTAATTCTATTTATAAGAAGTTAAAATTGGATAATATCAAACCTACTAGAATAGTTATTTAGCTAGCAAATAAATCTATAAGAATACCCTTAGGTAAAGTGGAAGATATTTTAGTAAGGGATATGGAATTTGTCTATCCTGTTGATTTTACAATAATGGAAACAAATGCTTTAAACAAAAATCAAGATCAAGCTATAGTTATTTAAGGAAGGCCATTTTTAGCTATAGTCGATGCTTGTATAAGTTGTAGAAATGGTTGGATGGAATTAGCTTGGGGTGATCAAATGGTCTCGGGGAGCCGGCTGCCAGGTCTTCTTAATGGATTATCGGTGGTGGGTCGGCTAGGCACCCGATCCATACATCTAAGTATGGGTTTCGGGGAGTCGGCTGCCAGGTCTCCTTATCGGTTTGCCAGCGGTGGGCTGGCTAGCCACCTGATCCATACGTCTAAATATGGGTTTTGGGGAGCCGGCTGCCTGGTCTCCTTATCGGTTTGCCGACGGTGGGCCAGCTGGTTCCCCAAACCATCTGCGCGAATGTGGGTTTTAGGAGAGCGGGCAAGGGTGCATGCCGGTGGCGTCATCCCAGAAACCTTTTTGGGGCATCAGGAGGGTAGATTTATGCCTCCTGGGAGAATGAGAACCGCCGGGTTGTACGTGTTCGTACACCCGAACGGCCGCCACTGGCAAGATGCATGCCAGCGACATCATCCCAGAAACCTTTCCAAGGCATCGGGAGGGTAGGCTTATGCCTCCCGGGAAAATGGGAAACGCTGGGTTGTACGTGTTCGTACACCCGAACGGCCACCACCGGCAAGGATGCATGCCAGAGGCGTCATCCTGAAAATCTTTCCGGGGCATCGGGAATGTAGACTTACATTTCCCGGAAAGATAGGTGGAAATCAGATAAAACGCATAAAACTCGCTGGGAAACTTAGGGTTTCCACGTAAAAGGACCCGGTGGAAGGGTCGCGATTGGACTAAACTCGACTGTGCCAGGTGGATTCACTCGGCCAGGAGGGTGGCTGCCGGTACCTTCGGACGTATTTCCGAAGGAATGATACCAGGGTCCATCCTCCCCCCCCCCTTTCCCTTCCATGGGAAAGGTATAGCATGGTCGGGGCTCGAGAAAATCATCGTTAAAACGTATGTAAAACGACGAGGATGGAAGGGCTTACCTATAGAGAGTCATCGGCGGGGATCGAAGGTCCTCGCTCTGGTGCAATGAATGGACGTCGAGGCTCCGAGCTGCTTTCCTCCTTGAGAAATTCCAGCCGGCGTCTTCTCCAAGAGGTCCAAGTGTGCCAAGCGTCTCCCGTGTCCGAACGAAGGTTTCTCCAAGAGGTGGAAGCATTCTGAATGGGGTGGGAGGCTGCTTCTTTTATAAGGGGTCGCCTTCTTCCTTCTTTGGGGCGCTCGAAGATGGAAGCCGATGTGAATCCCGGTTTGATTATGCGGTCCGTGTAATTGATTGATTTGCGATATTTAAGTGATTAAATCTCGTCGTATCTCCTGATTGATTCGGCTTGCCTTTTCGGGTAGTTACCTGGCAGCTGCTACATGGCAGTTGGATGCCGGTTAGTTCTATCCGGCTACTTCACGAAAGGGGAGTATGTTGGTTTATTTGGGTTTTTGGGGAGCTGGTTGCCGGGTTTTTGCACTGGTTTGCCGGCTGCAGCCCAGCTAGTTCCCCGAATTATCTGTGCAAAGATGGGTTTTTGGGGAGCCGGCTGCTGGTTTTTTATACTGGCTTGCCGGTGGCAGGCTGGTCGATTCCCTGAACCCTCTACGCCATTGGGGAGTTTTGGGTAGCCGGTTGTGAGTTCTTTTGTACCGGCGTGCTGGCGGCTAGCCGGCTGCTCCCCCCCTTCAAGTTCGTTTGAGCATGGGGTCAATAGAATGCCCCTCCCTAGGTGAGGTTGTATGACATCGGGGGAAGGAAACCGACATCCTTGGGTTGAATGACCCTCCATTTGTGAATGGTGAGCCGTGTGAAATGTCACACTTTGTGAATTATTTATCGCTAGCTATGAAGCAGAGTCGCACTTACACTCTCGGTCACTTGACCGAGGGATGCCATGTGTTAGCCGGCTGGTTGTACGGCAGCCACCTTGTGGGTGTCGGCAACCAGGTGACGAGGTGGAAAGCGTTTATGTACCATGTCCGAAGGCTGTGTCGGCGTTGCGTTGTACTTCCCCCACGTCTTAGCTCTTAGCCGGCCAGTTACGTGGCAACCACTTTGTGGGAGCCGGCAACTGGGATGTGATGTGAAAGCTTCACGTGTTTCTTTTTGGAAAGCTGTCGATGTAGTGAATAGTCACATCATACTTTTGCGATGTTACATTCCAACCGGCTGGTTACGCGGTTACCGCCTTGCGGGAGCCGGCAACCGGTTGGTGACGTGGACGCTACACGTGCTTGCTTTTTCAAAGGCTGCGGTTGATGCAGTGAATGGTCACGTCGTACCTTTGCGATGTTGCATTCTGGCCGGCTGGTTACGCAGTTGCCGCCTTACGAGACCCGGCAACCGACTGGTGACGTGGACGCTTCATGTGCTTGCCTTTTCAAAGGCTGCAGTTGATGCAGTGAATGGTCACGTCATACCTTTGTGATTTCACCTTTCCAACCGGCTAGTTACGCAGCTACTGCCTTGCAGGAGCCGGTAACCTGCTGGTGATGTGAATGTTTCACGTGCTTGCTGCAGCTTTCTTGATTTTCGTTCATCTTTTTCGATTTCCGTTCAACTTTCTCGATTCCTGTGCCATGACCGTACCTTTTCAAAGTTGTCAGGAATTGTTTCAACTTTCTCGATTTTTGTGCAACCGGTTTTTGAACCGGTTGCCACCCTAGGTTAGCCAGAATCCAGGTGCCGAATTTTCTATAAATAGAGGGTGAGGGCATTCGAGATTTCTTCATCTCCTCCTCTCGATTTTACTCTTCGCTTGAGCTTTGCCTTGATTTTCTTCCATCTTTCATCTGTCTTTCACCACCATTATGCCTCGCATAAAGAATATCACGAGGCATGTCCGGCAACTGGCTTCTAGGGCTGTGCAACAATGGCTTGATCTTTTACCGGCAACGCTAAAGAACTTGCCGACGGAGGAGCTCATATGTCCCGATCGGGCTGAATCTGCCCATCTGTCCGTCTTCTTCAAACTTAACGACCACGGCTGCGACACTTCTTCAGCCGAGGCCATGTCCCGGTGGTGGCTATCGGAACGGTGGTGAGACTCCGGTGCCTCTAATTCTTGTCTGTCGGTGGGCGGAGCAGAAGGCGAGGCATGAGCGGAAGGCGAGGCATCGGCGGAGGCCCCTCTCTAGAGTTCGTGGCGTTGGATGCACCGTAAGATGACTGTGAACCAACAATGGTGCCTTGTCGAGACTTCATCAGTGCCGTTGGACATCCTCGAAGACGCGACGTCGAATGTAGAATCGGTCCGGCTGGCGCTCCACTAGTACTGTACCTCGACCGGCTCTGAGGAGGCAGTGGCCGATGGCGTGGCTCCCCCCGAAACTGACCAGGAGCTGACATTCCCCATCGACGGCCGCCTGGCCGTAAAGACTGTTTTATACGACAAGCCGGCTAGCTTCGACCAGCTACCGGAGGTGAAGCAGTTGTTCGCCAGGCAGGGCTTGCTTCCTTTTGTCTGGGACTTCCGCCGGGTGGAGACCATCCCTGGTCTACTAGCCGAGACGTACTCCAACTTGTCAGAGGTGGAGTCACAACTCGTCCTAGGCCTTCAATCCAGGCCAGTGGAGTTCTCTGACGGGCTCCTGTTTGAGGTGTTGTGCCTCCGCTTCACTGGCCTGGACATCTTCTCTCCCCTACCGAGCCTTCCCGGGAGCATTAGCGACATCAATGCGGCAGTTACCACAGAAGCCGACTTCGACCAACGGGTCGTCAAGGCCAGGGACCTGAGCGCCATTGCCCACCTCGTTTCCTTCGTCCTTAACAACACGATCCTCCCGAAGGGAGGACACTGGGACGAGATTAGTGTGGCAACCTATCTCGCGACTTTCACGGTGATAACGGGTTGTCAAGTGAACTGGGTGGTGGCGGTTTGGCGCCAGATGCGCGGCGTGATCATCCCGGGCCGGCGGCCTCCCAGCTAGTTGCTGTTCGGGGAGGTGATGGTGGAACTGGCTAACTTCCTTTGCATTTCAACCGGGGGCCGGCAGAAGGTCCCGCTCTAGACCTGACCCATTATGTCGGTCGATCTGGGCCGGTATGAGAGGCTCGCCTCAAGGCAGACCAGCTCGTCATCTGGCGGGTAGTCGACCGAGCGCCGACCCACTGCTTCTACTTCTCGATCTGTCGACAGGTCTTCTTCAGACCCGGATCTCATCGATTGCTTGTGCACGGCGATGGAGTGTCTCAATGCCCGGGATGGACTTCGGGGAGCCGGCTACCAGGTTTCCTTACCGGTATGCCGGCGGCAGGTCAGCTAGCCACCTAAACCATATGTTTAAGTATGGACTTCGAGGAGCCAGCTACCGGGTTTCCTTACCAGTTTGCCGGCGGTGGGCTGGCTAGCCACCCGAACCATACGTTTAAGTATGGGTTTTAGGGGAGCTGGCTACCGGGTTTCGATACCGGTTTGCCAGCGACAGGCCGACTAGCCACCCGAACCACACGTTTAAGTATGGATTTTGGGGGAGCTAGCTAACGGGTTTCCTTACTGGTTTGCCGATGGTGGGCCGGCTAGCCACCCGAACCATACATTTAAGTATGGACTTCGAGGAGCCGGCTACCGAGTTTCCTTACCAGTTTGCCGGTGGCGGGCCGACTAGCCACCCGAACCATACATTTAAGCTTGGGTTTCAGGGGAGCCGACTACCGGGTTTCCTTACCGATTTGCCAGCGGCGGACCGGCTAGCCACCCAAACCATACATTTAAGTATGGACTTCGAGTAGCCGGCTACCAGGTTTCCTTACCAGTTTGCTGGCGGTGGGCCAGCTAGCCACTCTCACCATTGGTCGATCTTACTTCTGGGTACCTACATTCGGTGAGCAATTGTCGGCTTGATTTTCCGACAGCCCTTCACCTTCCTGCATAACATTTCATCTGGCACTGATCCTTGTCGTGGCATCCAACTGCCCGAGTCTGGTAGTGTGTAGAGAGCCTTGTTTGGTTCCTGCAAAGAGTAGTTAGCGTTCTGCTGTGGGATGCGTCGAGGTGTCAACTATCCTCGAGTACCCGTGACCAGTGGGCGGCGGCTGGTTGATTCACCTAGAGGCCCATTCTTTTTCCACGTGACATCTCGTCTCGTGCAGGTTGTGGTTCATAGCGTGGCCGAACTTTTTAAGCAATAGTCAGCTGATTTACCCGACTGGCTGGTCTACCTGCACACTCAATTATACGTTAGTTTCCAAAGGTGGACTGCTCGCGATGGAGTTCACGCAAGGTAGCTATTCCGAACCAATCGTGCTATCTGGACCTATAGGGGAATGGAAGGTGTCTCACCTCACGTCAAAAGATAACTGCTTGGACATTCACGCATGTGAGTTTGGAAATGTGGTTCCCTTGTCCAGCGGAAGCGACCCTCAGGCGACAAAGGCGGGTCGAGAGGAGAGATCCGAGAGCTGTCCTTCTACCCATAGTTATGTTGATTCATCCTCACGAGTTTGCTCTGGGGTTGTAGAGATGACGGATAGAATCATACGGGTTCCGGAAATGTGGGCATCGGAACCCAGGGATGGAAGCAACTTTCAGCGGGATTCCAAGCCCAATGCTGCTGAGGACGCAGCTGTTGGCAAGTCTTTTGTAAGGGATTCCAAGCCCTGTGTTGATGACTTAGCTAGGATGTCAAGCCCTAGGACAAGAGAAAAAGGGAGAAGTGGGTGTCGACAAATGGGTTCTGACACCCGGTTGTGTTGGCGGACTTCGGTGGGTTGCCAAGCCCTAAAAGAATGGGATACTTGGTCAATTGCAACAAAGCCGGGTATTGGACTGCCAATAGACGATGGAATCCTAAGATCTACCCTTCCCTTACACAGGAGTCCATATGCTTTCAGGACCTAGCAACAAGTAACTTTTCCTTTTCTTTTTCTTTTTCTTTTTCTCTTTTTTTTTTCTTTTCCCTTTTCTCTTTTTGTTTTGTTTTGTTTTTTTTTTCTCTTCTTTTCTATTGAGGAAGGATTCTAGCCACTGACTTTTCTTCTTCTCTTTTTTTTTTTGTTCTTTTCTATCACAAAATAGAAGATAAGAAGACTGAATAAAAGAATGCTACTAGCCCTCCCCACGTGCTGTTGGCAAGTAAAATAACCCGACGTTGTCATGGTTGGTGTACCAAGGGGGAATACCTTACCTAGAGGGAGCCAAAAGTTGTGATCTCCCTCATTGTCTGGCGGCACTTGGGCTAGGTAAAAAATGGGAGGTTGGATACTCATTCAAGGGGAGAAGTGATCTACCGTCGATATCTCGTAAGCACTCAGAATCAGCAAAGACCATGGGGATAAGAACGAACCTGGATTACTCACCCTTTTCCATCTTTGTGCCATTGGAGTTAAACAAGATGGGCGCTCAGGCTTTCGATGTAGAAATCTGGATGTACTTGTTGTCACTCCTGGGGTCGGTAGTTCGTCCCAGAGGTTCAGATAGCACTTTTTGAGTCAGATGTGCCACCTGTTGCTACCAACTGTTCTCACCGTCGGCTGTGGATGTGGCTGCCAGCTATGTTAGAGGTGGAAGCCAGTGGTAGGCCGGTTGGGCAGTGGAGTGTGTAAGTATTGGGCAACAGGATGTGGATGACGGCTGGGTCATTTTCCGGCTTACGAGTGTTTCTTCTGGAGAATGGTGAGTTGGTTGTTTCGTGGTTTTGAGACTGAGGGGGACGCGGGCATGTTTCAGTGGATTGTGACTCGGAACACATACGAACTTTTGGGATGAAGATTTTGGCTAGCTCTGTCAACCCTCTTCCTTTCCAATATGGACGAGGTAGGGTGACTAAAGAGTGGGACCTACTTTTCAGGTGTGCGTCGTGTGTGCATCGTGTGACGTGTGAGTCATAATAGGGAATTCACCGAGGAAAGGAGCGTACCTATTTGGACCTGACCTCTCGGAGAGTCAGAACGGAGACGTCGGTCGCCGGCTTGTTTGAAGGCGGTGGCCGTGATGAGACACGGTTGGGTACATGATGTGCTTCTCACATTCAGGCACGGGTAGCTGGCCTCTCAGTCAGCTGGTAGGGTGTCGATCTGAGACTCTAGTGGCCAGCCTATGTGAAGGCGGTGGCCGTGATGAGCCCCGGTTGGGTACGTGACGTGCTTGTCACATACGGCCATGGGGAGCTGGCCTCTCGATCAACTGGTAGGGTGTCGGTTTGAGACATCGGTGGTCGGCCTGTCTGAAGGCGGCGGCCGTGATAAGCCCCGGTTGGGTACATGACGTGTTTGTCACTTACAGCCACAGGGAGCTGGCCTCTCGGTTAGCTGGCAGGGTGTCAGTTTGAGACACCGGTGGCTGGCCTATCTGAAGGTGGCGGCCATGATCAGCCCCGGTTGCGTACATGACGAGCCCCAGTTGGGTACGTGACATGCTTGTCACGTACAACCACAGGGAGCTGGCCTCTCGATCAGTTGGTAGGGTGTCAGTGTAAGATATCGGTGGCCAGCCTATCTAAAGGCGGTGGCCACGATGAGCCCCAGTCGGGTACGTGACGTGCTTCTCACGTACAGCCACAGGGAGCTAGCCTCTCGGTCAGCTATCAAAGTGTCGGTTTGAGACACCGGTGGCCGGCCTGTCTGAAGGCGGCGGCCATGACAAGCCCCAGTTGGGTACATGACGTGCTTGTCATGTACAGTCATGGGGAGCTGGCCTCTTCGTCAGTTGGCGGGGTGTCGGTCTGAGACACCGGTGGTCGGCCTGTCTAAAGGCGGTAGCCATGATGAGCACCGGTCAGGTACATGACGTGCTTGTCATGTACGACCACGGGGAGCTGGCCTCTCTGTCAGCTAGCAGGGAGTCGGTCTAAGACATCAGTGGCCAGCCTGTCTGAAGGCGACGGCCATGATGAGCCCCGGTTAGGTACGTGACGTGCTTGTCAAGTAAAGTCGTGGGGAGCTAGCCTCTCGGTCAGCTAGTAGGGTGTCGGTCTAAGACACCGGTGGCCAGCCTCTATAAAGGCGAAGGCCATGACAAGCCCTGGTTGGGTACATGACATGCTTGTAATGTATAGTAACGGGGAGCTGGCCTCTTGGTTAGCTGGTGGTGTGTCGGTTTGAGACACCGGTGGCCGGCCTGCCTAAAGGCGACGGCCGTGATGAGCCCCAGTTAGGTACATGACGTGCTTGTCACGTACAGCCATGGGGAGCTAGCCTCTCAGTCAGCTGGCAGGCTGTCGGTCTAAGATATCAGTGGCCAGCCTGTCCGAACGCGGTGGCCAGGATGTGCCCCGGTCGGGTACGTGACGTGCTTGTCACATACGGCCATGGGGAGCTGGCCTCTCTATTAGCTGGCTAGGTGTCGGTTTGAGACACAGGTGGCCGGCCTATCTGAAGGCAGCGGCCATGATAAGCCCCGGTTGTGTACATGACGTGCTTGTCACGTATAGTCACGGGGAGCTGGCCTTTTGGTCATTTGGTGGGGTGTCGGTCTGAGACACCAGTGGCCAGCTTGTCTAAATGTGGTGGCCGTGATGAGCCCCAGCCCCAGTCGGGTACATGACGTGCTTGTTAAATATGGCCACGGGGAGCAGGCCTCTCGGTCAGCTGGCAGGGTGTCGATCTAAGACACCAGTGGCCAGCCTATCTGAAGGCAGCGGCCGTGATACGCCCCGGTTGGGTACATGACGTGTTTGTCACGTTCAGCGATGGGGAGCTGGCCTCTCGGTCAGCTAGCGGGGTGTCGGTTTGACACACCAGGGGTCAGCAAATTTGAAGGCGGTGGCCATGATGAGCCCCTGTTGGGTACATGACGTGCTTGTCATGTACAGCCGTGGGGAGCTGGCCTCTCGGTCAATCGGTCGGGTGTCGGTCTGAGACACTAGTGGTCGGCCTATCTGAAGTCGGTAGCCATGATAAGCCCTAGTTGGGTTCATGACGTGCTTGTCACGTAAAGCCAAGGGGAGCTGGCCTCTTGGTCTGCTGGTGGGGTGTCAGTTTGAGAAACCAGTGGCCGGCTTGTCTTAAGGCGATGACCAAGATGAGCCCCGGTCAAGTACGTGACATTCTTGTCATGTACGGCCATGGGGAGCTGGCCTCTAGTTCAACTAGCAGGGTGTCGGTCTGAGACATCGGTGGCCAACCTGTTTGAAGGCAGCGGCCATGATGAGCCCCGGTCGGGTACGTGATGTGCTTGTCACATATGGCCATGGGGAGGTAGCCTCTCGGTCAGCTGGTAGGGTGTCGATTTGAGACACCAGTGGCCGGCCTGTCTGAAGGCAGTGGCCATGATATGCCCCGGTTGGGTACGTGACGTGTTGGTCACGTACAGTCACAGTGAGCCGACCTCTCGGTCAGCTGGCGGGGTGTTGGTCTGAAACACCGGTGGCTGGCCTGTTTGAAGGCGGCTGCCATGA
>JAMKPZ010000512.1:0-95276 GCA_024699675.1 Amphibolis antarctica | reverse complement strand
TTGTGCCAATAGATATGCTTTTATTAGTTATCCTCAACATCAGAAGGGATTTAGAATTTACAACCAAGATACTAAAAAATTTCTAATTAGTAGAAATGTTATTTTCTTTGAACATGATTTTTCTTTTAAAATTGATGACATTGCTATTGTTGATAAAGATATTCATATTTGTAACACTCCTTTTCATTTGGATGGCTAGAATGTCATTACCTCTTCTCCAAGGGAATTAAATGAACCCATCATTCGCAGATCTCCCTCCAAACCCTCCTTCTCTACCTCCCTCGTCGATTCGTCACCGCATGTTGTCCGACAGTCCACGCACGCGCGTCACTCCCATCGCCCTTCCTTGCGCACGCCGTTCACCACTGTCGTTCGCGGGTCGTCTGCTCGCATACACAATCCCCTCGCGGATCTCCCTCCAAACCCTCCTTCTCTACCTCCTTCGTTGATTCATCACCGCACGTTGTCCACGCGCACGCGTCGCTCCCATCGCCCTTCCTTGCACATGTCGTTCGCCACTACTGTTCACGCGTCGTCCGCCCGCCCGCATGCGCAATCCCCTCGCAAATCTCCCTCCAAACCCTCCTCCACTCCTCCACTTGTCGGGAGAAGGAAAGGTAAAATGATAAAAGAAGGAAGAGAAAAGAAATAAAAAAAGAAAAAAGGAAAAATTAAAATAATAAATAAATAAAAGAAAAAATATAAAAAGTTTGTTTTTAATTATCTATAAAATAATATATAAATTTATTTATATGTGATATTGTAGTTTCAAAATTTGTAATTGTGATGGTATTTTTTTTAATAAAGAATATAGTTGTTATTTATATTTTTAGGTAAAATTTTTAATTATATCAATGATAAATTATATTTTCTAATATATGATGCATCATTGCATAATTGCTTTATAACAAATGTCATGTAAATTTAAATAATTTTAAATTTTTTTAATTATTATTTGATTTAATTATATAATTTAATTTTTTATGTACAAAATATCTTTAAAATAAATAGTATAAACAAACTTCAATTGAGTGTGATTTAACTTCAACTTAAAAAAAAGTTATTTTTAACAAAAAACTACTACAGTACAAACAAACACTAAAAAACTTTAAAAAAATTTAACTCTAACTTCAACTCTGATATAGTATAACTTCAACTCTAACTTTAACAAAAAAACTGCAAACAAACGTTACCTTAGAGTTATGATAAATGATAAATAAAATATGTAATAGAATAATGAATCATATTTATCATACTATTGTGATGATATTTTTTTTTTAAATTATTATGTTTAATGAATAATAAATTATGTAAAAATTATTTAATAAATAATATTGTAAAGTATTGTGATATAGTAAAAAAAGATATGCATAAACGAACAAAGGCTAATGTTAAAATTATATTTTTAAATATTGACGTAAGAATGTTGAAGTTAATATAAAAAAATTATCTTGAAAGTATTTTAAAGATATTTCTAACCGTACGTTTGTTTGCGTATTATGCTATCATTTGTACACCGTACTATCACGCGTTTGGTGTATGTGAGTGGATGGAGCGATTTGGCACGATGCTCTTTCATTGGGAGTAGGGTCAGCATAAGGATGTCCAGACAATTGAAGTGTAATAAAGGGAGGGTTTATTAGAAATCTTAGGTGTTTTTTATCTTGAAAATTTTAAAAAATTTAAGTTTTTTATCACTATATATATAAATTTTTTTTATCATTTTTATCACTTATTATATTGAAAAAATTCTTACAGTGAGCGAAAATTTTATCATAACACAATTTCTTAATTTCATGTGTTTTACTTGACATTTCCTAATTATTGTTAAATTTGTGATTAAAAGAAAAATGTAAAATTATATTTAAAATGTTAAAATATAAAATATTTATAAATTAATTTTTTAAAATTTCTATTTCTTAATTTTCCTTTCCATTTTTCTAAATTTCCACTTCTCAAATTTCCAACACGCACAAACACATGTATATATAATGGTCAGAGTAGTTTTGAATTTTTCTTACTTTACACTTTGATTTCGTTTGTTTACCTTTTTCACAACTCTGAGGGTACTTCGTAATATTTGAAGTTCTGGAATTGCGCAAATGAATAATCTTAGAATTCATTCTTTTTTTTACTCCTAGCTTTTAAAAGTAATTTTAGTTTCATGATAATATGTACATTATCTGATCTACTTATTATATTATTAAAATTACTCTTATTCTTTCTTCTATCTTAAAATTGCCTTTTAAAAATCATTTTTTCCACTTCTAAAAGCTGAGAGTAGAAAAAAAATACTCCCTAAGATTACTTTACATTGCTTCTATTTGGTTAAACATTTTACCTTATGCAACTTTATTTTTCATTATGTATCGTAACATTTTATAGTATCATTTATTAAATAATTTTTACGTTATTTATTATTCGAAACAATTCTCAACAAAATACAATTATCATAACTCTCAAAAAAAAACTTTCATCGTAATAATATAATAAATCTATTCATTATTCTATTATATATATTATTTATTATTCATCACAACTTTAAAAAAATACTATCATTACATTTTTTACATATTTTACTTATTATTCATCATAACTTTAAAAAACACTATTATCTTTTTTATCGTAAATTATGTAATTTTAAAAAAATCTTGAAACTCACCTAACATTATCCTTTGTTTAAATGGTAAAAGTAAGTGAGGTAGAGTTTACGTTGTTTTAGATAATACATGATTTACGATGTAAATATTTTAATATTTTAATATAATTTTTTAATATAAGATATTAAAATTATTTTATAAATATTATTATAGAATGGTATGATATGTAATAAAAAATATAGTAATTATATCGTAAACAGATAAGGCCAAAACTTTCAAAGAAACGCACACATAAAATGAACAATAATAAATTTATTCAATAATTTTAGAAAAATGCCGAAAATTCGGCAACCGAACGGACGCGTCCTGCTCGCAGCACCGGCGTCCCCGGCACGAGCTGTCAAATGCACTAATCGAAAATAAAAATAAAAATGCACTAATCGCAACTCCAGGCGCACTCCGTCTCCTCCAGTCCATTTTGCGGCGGTCGATAAGCATTTACCGGCCTTTTCTCGGCGGTCGAACTTTTTCTTCAAGGTCTCTTGCGCGCAGCAGTCGCGGTCCCCAATTTGTTGTCTGTAGTGCGCTAATCCAACTCCTGCTGGTCTCCGGCCGACGAATTTAAAAGCTCTCTACTGCTGGAGGGAACTGTTTGATTTGTACCAGCAATTTGGGCGTTCGCCCCTCCGCAGCTTTCGTAAACTCCATTTTGTCCACCCCCTCCCCCCACCCCTTTCCTTATCCCCCTTCGGTTTTCGTAAACCCTAGAAACCTCACAATATCCCCAACCGGAACAGGCTGCTTGAATCCCACCTCGGTCTCCTGGACGGTGAGTGCTCTCGCGTCAAATAGGCGACGCCAATTTTTCTGCAAGGACATATCAATCATCATCATCGTCGTTATCATCTTGTTCTTTGAAACTTACACTTGCTAGTTTTGCTTTCAAGGACGTATGGTTCAATATTGGTTTAAATTATTACCCTCGTTCATCATTTATCATGCAACTCCATTTTGTTTGCAGGACAAATTGGTGATTGGTCGCTGGAATTCTTGATTATGGGAATTCCTTTTCTGGTGCAACACTTGGTCTGAACAATGTGGACGAACGTCTTTAGAATTGTATTGAACTTCTCTCATCATTGTCTATTTTGACATCAAAGAATCAAATTGACTTTTTATTTCCATCGTTTAGATGCATGCTATGTCTTCTGGTTAATCTGAAGTCAGTCTTATTTCATCTGAAATCAGCATTTTAAAAACATTTATTGGCTTCTAAATCCATCAATTCTCATATCAAATAATTATTCTAATTTTTTGTCTGCATATCTTTCTGGTTTGTAAGCATTGTACGCATCATTGAAATAATGAAAACCTAACAATATCCATAGAAAGAATCATGATTGAGATGCACTATAGATAAATCCTAAGACATTAAATAAACGTGCGTTAGATTGGAAATGCCATGAATAACTTGTTCTGTTTCATGCAATTTGTGGCAGTTGAATGAATAGGCCACTTACATGAAACCATTATTGATGTAATTTGGAGTAGGGATGCAATATGGATATGAATATTTGGATCGAGTTCAGATTTGAATTTAGATTTTTCCAAATATGGATATTTGGTATACATATTTGAATGAAAATGAATTCAGATGTGGATTGAATTTTCCAAATTCAAATAGGAATACTGATATTAATAATATTTTTGAATATGAATACGAATATTTGGATTTTTTATTCTATATAAATTGTAGAAATGTGTGTTTTTTAATATTTGAATGCTTTACATTTGTTAACCTTATGAAAGTTCTAGCCACTATACCAACAACACATTTAAGTTAAAAAATATATTGATATCATAATAACTACTCCTTTTCTTTCTAAACCCACCACAATAATAATATTGACATTTAAGATTACCAATCTAAATGTTCTAGCTACTATTTCTCCTTTTCTTTCTAAAATCTACCACAATAGGTTTTTAAGTACTCCATCATAAGTTTTTTCTAAATCAATGAAAACCATATAGAGGTCCTTTTTCTTAATTCAAAAATTTTCTACCAGTTGTGTAAGTAAATGAATAGCTTTCATTATTGACTTACCTAATATAAATCCAAATAGATTTTTTGTTTAATTACTTCTTCATTGTTCAGCTTCTGTGGTTGGCAATTTTATCCCTTTCATTACATGTCTTAGGTTCCATTGTTGGAAGTTCCTTGACATCTTGATAAGATTTGGTTACCTTTGATAGGGCTTCTTCTTTAATCCACCTATTACATCTTGTGTTGAATATGCCCACAACCACTTCAGAGTTTCTCTTCATGATCAATCTGTTTAGCTCAAATTTGTGTTGCTGGCACATTAGCAAACTCTTGTAGAGCACACAATTCGGCCATTACCATTGAGGAGTACATATAGGTTCTAGAGAATGTTGCTATAAAGTGATTTCTCTCATTACTAGGGTTTGTTTGTGCATGTAAAATTAACGAGAAATAATTGATAGGAATTCTGTAATTGATGGGAAATGAAATTAATAGGAAACAAATTCTTTGCTGATGTATTTGTGCATGTAATGGAATCAAACAAAATTAAAAATCTTGACATTTGTGTAGATTTTGGTATTCATAGGAATTGTAAATGTAAAAATTTAATAAAACATAATTAACATCCTTAACTTTATGATTTATGAACATTATTTTTTACAAAAGTAATTAACTTAATTATTTATATAAAAAATTAAATATATGATCCAATTGAATAATTTCCTTGATTATTCAATAAAAAATATTCTTCTTCAATATCTCTTTAAACATATTTGTTTGCAATATAACTTGCAAAATCCATTAATTTTAATTAATTTTTTATAAGCAATAAACCACCATTGAACAAAAAATGCAACAATATAAGACAATTAATTTTTCATAAGTCATCATAAAGTTAATTCATGAATGGAATACATGAAAGTCTTTTTTAGACATATTGATAAGATAGTTAATTCAAAATATACATAATTTCAATTAGATATTTCTATTTTCTACATAAATCTCATCATATCTTTACACATTTTGTTAGCAATTTCCTTCCTTGAACCATGACTTAATCTAGCTTTATGAATTTTTGTCTCCATAACTTTAGAAACATATGGATCGTTAGCCCCCTCAACCTTATGTAGTTCATCAAGATCTTCAAGTAGATTTGCTTTATCTGGCTTATGAATAAAATGATGAAGTAAAAAACATGATAAAACTATTTTTGCTTAGGTTTCAAAATAAAATTACATATAACCCTAAAGTATTGCAAAATAGTGCTTTATGACATCAAACGTACGTTTGATGATAGTATTCAACTTTGAATGCCTGTAATTGAAATTTTCAATAGCATTCATAGGTAGTTAGTTTGCATTATATTATGTCATGTGATATTTAACACTTCAAAATGGATAAATAAATTTCAGTTGATTTGGATAACCTACATCAATTAAGTAAAACTTCCTTATACACATTCGAGCATAGATTAATATATGAAAAGTTTTATATATACATACAAAGGTTGTAACATTTTACATATGTGTATAAGGAAGGTTGTAACATTTGATGATATTTAACGTTTTCTATTTCTAAATCTTACAGTTTCTTCCTCATAAATAGTGCCTTTAACATGTATTCTATCAATGGTCCCAATGCAATTGTAACAAAACATGCAAAGTATAAACACTCCATAATAACTAAACTATGCAATCAAATCTTATATGACATGTTTATTTGAACATAAATAATCTTACATTTTTATTTTTATAGGTTTGCACTTGGCGTCTTCAGCTAGTTTGGTTTACATATTTAAGGGATTAATTTGATTTTTAAATAATACATCCATCATACATGTCATGCTCTGTTTTATACATCCATCATTTAAGGGATCAATTTGATTTTTAAATCATGCATCCATCATTTAATTGAAGTTGTCATGCTCTGTTTTAAGGCATAATCTCTACTGTCATGCTTTGTTTTAGCTATTATAATCACCACTGAACACTACATAGGGCATGTACAAACAAAGATAGGAAAATCTAGGACATGCATTATGAACAATATGAAAATTATTACCAATGGAGGACTGCAAATCACCAGGTTGGTGATGATCTAGGTAGGTGATAGTCAAGCGAAGTAGGTGAAGATCAGACATAGGGCTATTGACAAATTGTGCAATTCGGGTTGGCGATGGTTGGAGAAGTAGGTGACAGTCCCGCGAAGTAGGAAAGCATTAGGAAAGTAGAACTAGGGCAACCATGCAGCGATTAATGCTGATGACGGATTATTCAGATATATGGATACATTAACATACAAATATGTTTTTAACAGCAGCTCAACTAGTTGTAGCATCTGCAATAAATAGTATTGTACATGATGTCATTTTTTTAAAATTTTTGTGCAGGGAGAGCTTAATTTGATTTCTTGGTTTCAGTTTGTCCCATGTGAATCTGATCCAACAACAGTATCTGACAAAAGGTATGTCTTCTATAAAATTGCCAATTTATCAAAGAAAGCTTTGCAAGTTTGTCTTACGTAGCTTCCATATTTTTCCAGTTTTAAGGCAGAGCAAAAGGATGCTACTACACTATCTGTGCTTTCAGCTCACTTGAACTTGCAAAATGAAGGTTTTCTTACAGCATGGACCAATTCCTTTGTTGGCCCTTGGGATCCGTCTCAGGGTGTGCATAACCCTGGTAAATGTTCTGTACCATTGTTTTTGCTTGTGTCATTAGTATGCTACCTTAAGATGTTCACAAGTGTTTCATATGTATAGATGAAAAGATAAAGCTCTGGCTCTTTCTTCCTGGACGCCACACATCAGTTGTTGACACTGCTAAGGCTTCATTGAGTAGACTGAAAGGTACTTCTCAAGTCATATATGACATTCGACACTTTGTAAGTCATATATGACGTTCGACACTTTGTAAGTTATATATGACATTTGACACTTTATAAGTTCCATGGGCATTTTAGGAAAAATGTGGATTCCATCTACTATGCAGTTTCCCACCTATTTTATGCTTCTGTAACTTCTGTTTCTAATGAATACCTATTTTGTTTATAATTTAAGGTGGTGGAAGTGGAATTTGGTCAGCTCCTGGAGATTCAGAAGAAGTTGCAGTAGCCTTATCTCAGGCATTAAGAAATCGTATAGAAAGGTTTCTGTTTAATTACTTTTTGTTTAAATTTTTTTCTTTTTCTTAATTTCTTGCACACCTGTTATTATTTGCATACTAACCTTTATATTACAGAACACTAAGAGGATTTTCATATGTGCGTTTTGGAGACGTCTTCATGAGATGCCATTCATTTTCAACAGGTGGAAAAAGCCTCTGGTTAGTAGTTTGGCATGTTTGTGCAATCCATTTATGTATGCATTTGTTTTGTAATTTGTATATTTCATTATCTTTCAGTTCATGATGCCATCATCTTTTTCACACACCTTTTTCCTATTTCTGCTTAGGTGTTTGAATTAGTTGAATTTTTTTAATCCTAAAACTTGATTATATATATACATTTATATTTGGATTCATGGAGTCTGTAGGTGTCTACAGAAGTTCCTTCTGTAAGCATTGAGTAAATTGGTCTGAGCATCGGGTTAACCGATGAAATGATTGGGTTTATTTGATGATCTCATCGGTTTACCCGATGCTTATAGAAGAGACTTCTGTAAACACCTATTGACCCCTTTTTACCTTTATATTTATATGTACATATATTATATATATAAATATATGTGTGTGTGAAATACTTGCTTAGATAATCTTTATATGTGTGTTTTTCATACGTCTTTATATGTACATCCATAGTGCATTAATATTCATTGTCAAAGATGAAAAAACCTAAAATATGGGTGCCTAAAAGTTGAAATTTCAGTAGTTTCAATGATTGAACATTTTTAAGGGGAAAACACATTAGACACTAATAATATGCTAGAACCTTACAAGATTTGTTACCTAATTGGATCTAGATCTTGTTCAAAAAATAAAGTTGAGGTGTTCCTCCAAGCATATGAGCATTTCATGCTTGGACACCTAGGTACGACCTTAATAGTTATGCCCTATACTTGGACACTACCTATGACTTTAATGGTATGATTAATTGATGATGATTTGCAAGGTGGATTCATAGGTTTTTCGCTCGTCCTTGCTTGTTTACTTGTAAATTGCACAATCTTGGGTTTTGATCCTTGACACATTCAAATATTGCATGGAAGACTTTCTTTTCATGGTGTTTTTTTCTTTCTTTTCATGGATTTAAATCATCCTTGAAGTGTCTTCTCCTCCCGCAGGCTAGCTATGCATGCTCTTTCGTCCTCGAAGTGTCTTCTCCTCTTGTAGCCTAATTGCTCAAGTTGCCCTTACTAATATAGTGGGTTTCGCCAATTGTACCTTCACATGAACTTCTTCCTTAAGGCTATTCACAAAAATTCTAGTCGCATCTTGTGGATTTAGCCCTTTGACCCGATTCATCACTCTCTTGAAATGAGATTGGCATTCTCGCATTGTTGTGGTTTGCTTGAGCTTGGACAATTGGGGTAGATGACATTCCACCTTGTTGTCATCGAAACGTAAAGAAATATCTTCCTTGAAGTGTTCCCAGGTTTGGTACATGTTAATGTTTTCATACCAATTGTACCATTGAATAATCTCATCCTTGAGGTTTAAAGAAGTGTAATGAACCTTTTACCTGGGTGGCACATTGTAGAAGTGGAAATATCTCTTCGCTTGAATGAGCCAAGCGGACAGATCCCCTACGCCATTGTAGATGGGAAAGTTGATCTGTAAGGTAGACCTAGAGGGTAAGGTCTCTTCATTGCCATAAGGGTCACCTTGAGGCAAAAACCCATTGTTAACTCCTCCATTAGTCGCACGTAGCCCAGTAGTTGAGGAGGCACTGGCAACTTCTTGAAGCTCTCTTTAAGCATCTCACACATTATATGTGAGCCTCTTGGTCGTGTGCAAGCTTCATTATCATCTTTTGGAGCTCGTCGATCTCCCTGTGCCTATCCCTGGGTTCACCCATTTCATCTTGGGAGGATGGAGCCTTTGATACCACTTTGTAATGATCCATGATTTGCACATGAATTTTTCAGAGGTGTGTTGATTGGCACACCATCGACGGTGGTCGATGATGACTCCAAGCTCTCCCAATTATGGCGTGCCTTTGGGAGTCCTTAGCAATCAATCCCTCTGGGCGGCCTTTGTCTTCATCGGTGATCACTTATTAGGAAGTGTCTTGTTGAAAGAAAACAATAACATAGTAATTTAGGAAAATAACTCTTGTTGATCTCCTAATCGACCTTGTATTAATATAATGAGAAACAAGTAGTTCACAAATTAACAAATAGTTACTTCATGTACTCCACTCACACACAACTTAAAGCATGACATCCACATCATGACTACACTATACATTTAACTCAACGTAATGCGTGCCACATGATCGAGGGTACCTGACACCTTGTTGTTACTCATATTTTATGCTAATGATGACTTGTTATTTCTTAATGGTTGAAAAAGGTTAGTGGAGAAAGTAATGAGGTTTCTTGAATATTATTAAATAGGCCACAAGGTAGAGAATCAATAAAAAGAAGAGTTCAGTGATCACAACCGAATCCATGTTGCACCATAGACTTGCTATGATTGATAGTATCATAGGATTATTGAAAGGTAAGATGCCTTTTTGGTATCTTGGTTGCCAAATATTCAAAGGAATGTCTAGGAATTAGTATTTTTAGGATCTGGTCAGAGGTATTCAAGATAGGCTTATGGGATGGAAAAAGAAATTACTGAGCCTATGTGGAAGGCTAATGCTTGTCACACATGTCCTTGCCAATATTCTTATTCACATACTAGGTGTTTTTGACATTGCTATTGGGACTCTTGATAAAATTCAAAGTGTCCCAGCCAACATTCTATGGGGAGGAGTATAGAACCAACATAAGAGATAGTTGATTAAGTGGGACACAATAACAAAATTGGCGAATGAGGGTGGGCTAGACATCCAAGACTCGAAGGAGTTAAACTTTTGGCATGAAAATGGCTTGGAACTTGATGGTGAAGGACTTAGAGCTTATGGTTTCTATTCATAGAAGATTAAATTTTCTTTAAAAGAATAATAAGGAACCAACTAGATGGAGTGTGCTTAGAGAGACTTAGGAGGAAATCAAGAAACACTTGAGATGACAAAGCGGTAAAGGAAACATAAGCCTTAAGAATGATAGATGACTTCCTTATGGCTCTCTTGTGAATGAATTGGGAGTCCCTAAAAGCCTAGAAAACCTTATGGTTGTGGATGTGAACAGGGATAGAAAGCAAATCAACTAGGTGTAGATACCAAATAATTTAAAGGAGATAGTTGATGTATTGAAAAATGTAAACAATTTGTGGATGTGAACAAGGATAGAAAGTAAATCAACTAGTTGTAGATGCCAAATAATCTAAAGGAGGAGATAGTTGATGTATTGAAAAATGTAAAAAATTAGGAGGATTTGTTTCTTTGGCCTTAGTCCAAGGATGTTGAAGTCATAGTGAGGATAGCTTGTAATGCTATTCAAAGAAAATAGGAGACACAACTCTTACAAAGGTATTTTAACCAACACTTGCTTACCAAAATCTCCTTTTTCCTATGGAAACTTATGCAAAATGGTTTATGTTGAGAGAAAAACATGTAATTATCTTATTGATTTACAAAAATTACAAGGATACATATATATACAAAGAGATATCGGCCTAATGGGCCTATATATTTAACACTCCCTCTCAAATTGGAGCATATATATACATAAATTATCAAATATACTAACTCTTAATGTCTTAGTGAAGATATCAGTAATGTTGTTAGGTGAGAGTGATGACTTTATTTTCAACTTATTCCTGTACATAATAGCAATCAATCTCAACATGCTTGGTATGCTTTCAAAAGGATTCATTACTACCAATATAAATGACTGCTTGATTATTATAGAACATGTTTATAGGTTGAGGGACCTTTATATCCCATTCTGACAGTAAATTTTTGATCTATACCATCTCATTAGAGGCTTGAGACATGGACCTAAATTTAGCCTCAACACTTGATTTTGAAAGAACATTCTACTTCTTACTTTTCTAAATCACAAGATTACCACTAACATAGGTACAATAGCCAGAAGTGGATTTTCTGTGACTATCTCCTTCATATCTAGGATCAGAGTACCCTTTAAAAAGTAGATGACCATGCCTACTATAGATCAGTCCTTTTCCAGGACTACTTTTAATGTAGGATAGTAGTTGAATAGCCCTATTCCAATGAACTTATTTAGGTTTTTGTATGAATTGGCTAAGAACACCCACGGTATAAGTAGTATCTAGTCTGATAACCGTAAGATAAACGAATTTATCAATAAGTCTCTGATACTATCCAACATCAAGATAAAGATCTGAAGTGCTATCCCAAAAAGGAGGATTGAGTTCTATAGGAGTGGATTCAGGTTTGCAGCCCATGAGACTTGTCTCCTTCAACATGTCTGGAGCATATTTCCTTTGAGATGAAAGCATCTAATTACCTTGATATACAATCTCTATGCCAAGAAAGTATTTTGGCTTGCCTAGATCTTTTATGGAGAAGTGTTGTGCTAGAAATTATTTAGTTTTGATAATACCTGTAGTGTTGCTTCTAATCAGGTTGATATCATCAACATACATAGTCAAAATGATATACCTATCATCACTCTTGTGAATGAAAATGGATTGATTTAAAACATTTTTTGAAGCCATGTTGTAACATCACTGAACTGAACTTAGAAAACCATGCTCTTAGACTCTACTTCAGCTCATAGATTGCCTTTTTGAGTAAGTAGACAATGTTCTCCCCTTGAGCAATAAACCTAGGAGTTTGTTTCATAAATACTTGCTCATCAAGGTCACTATACAAAAAGACATTATGAATATCAAGTTGGGATAAACTCTACCTTTGATTCACCACCACAGAAAATAGAATACGAATGGAATTGAGGTGAGCCACAGGAGAAAAGGTCTCAGCATAATCAACTCCATATGTCTGAGTGAAGCCCCAAGCAACAATGCGAGTTTTATAGTGATCAACAGAGCTGTCTAATTTCCGTTTGATGGTGAAAACCCAACGACATCCAACAACTAAAGCATTCTTGGGGTGAGAAGTTAACTCCCACGTGTTGCGATTGATCAAGGCCTTCATCTATTCATCTATTGTAGACTTTCAATGTGAAGGGTAAATGCTTTATGAATATTCTTAGGAATTGATTCCAAAAAAGGGGACATGGCAAATTGGTGTTGTGCAAGATCAAGGGAATCATAGGAAACAAAGTTAGAAATAAGAAGCATGTTTACCTTTATGGTGGGCAATGGGTAGGTCAAGATCAAAGGGCGGTGGACCTGTTGGAGGCGACGAAGGTGCCATCTCAGTAGGCGGAGTAGTGTGCTGGTGCCACTGATAAACTTGTAAAAGGGCAGTAGGAGGAGCAATAACCGGTGGCTCACAAAAATTTATTGAGGATGGTGGAACACATAAAGGATGTGGGAGTGGATTGTAGGATGGATCAGAAGGACTAGAAATAGGAAAGTAAGAAACATCCTCCAAAAATTGAACATCAGCAGAAGTGAAATAGCGATAGGTGGGAGGATGATACCACCAGTAGATTTTTTGAGTATGAGAATAACCCACAAAGGCACAATTCAAGGAGCAAGGTGCAAGTTTGTCAAGTCCTATGGAGAGAGATCTTTGACAAAAATAGTGCATCTAAAAACATGAGGCGATAAAAGGAACAAATCTTGAGTGGGGTACAACCACCAAAACAGAATTTTCCCACTAAGGGCGTGTTTGTGCATGTGGAATGGGTCGAAAATGAATTAACGGGAATTCATTTCTTAAATGGAATTGAATTAAGTGGAAATGAATTCAATACAGAAGTGTTTGTACACCTCTTAGAATTGAACGGAATTAGAAATTCTCGTGGTTGGACGGAAGTAGGTGATGAAGTTCAAGCTGGCTGAATTTTGAACGATTCAGATCTTATGAGTTCAGACTTCATTTCTATCTTAAACTGAAAAGTGAATAGTACCGATGGAAATGAATCGAATTCAATTCCACTGACATAAACAAGTGATCTATAGAAATTAAATTCATTTCAATTTAATTGTCATGAATCCTATGGATACAAATAGGAAGTGGAGGAAGACATGTGATTGATGAGATAATAAGCAATAAGCACAACATCAAACCATAAGTTGTGAGAGACATGCATCTTAAGCAGAAGGGTACGAACAACTTTAAGGAGATGGCCATGTTTGCGATCAACAATCTTATTTTGTTGAGATGTGTGCGGACATCTAGTTTGATGCAAAATCTTGTGATCTGTACAAAAAAATTGAACATCATGTTGAAGAAAGTCCAAAGCATTATCGGTGTGAAAATTTTTTGGAGTAACAAAAAATTGAGTATGAATTTCATTGAAGAAGGTAGAAATAATATTAATTGTATTCGTTATGTATTGAAGTAGATACATTCATGATGCTCGGGAAAATTCATCTACAAAGACAATGTTGTATTGATGTCTCAAAATAAAGGGTTGATGCGATGGACCCTAAATATCACAAGACATAACATCAAATAAAGCAGTAGATGAAAACAACTCATGACTTTTATAAGTAGTATAGAATTGCTTACCCATAATACAGGATTGACACGACACGAACAAGATTGGAATCCATGAAAGAGTGGCATGGAGCGTACTAAGAGAAGGATGCTTGAGCTGACGATGCCACAAAAGAGAAGAGCCACTAGAGGTAAGGATGGAAGGTAGTCCATGAGGTATGTCATCTTTGGCTAGTACATACACTCTTACACCACGTTCATGGCCCAAACTAATCCTTTGCCCTGTTTGCAGGTCTTGAAAGGTGCAATGAAAAAGGAAAAAGATGAAAAAGCAGAAAAGTTGTTTAGTAATGGTGCTAATGGATAATAAATTAATAGGAAACTTATATAAAATACGGTCAAGTGTGAGTTGGGAAGTGAGATTAACACTACCTTCACCTTGAACTGTACAAGTTTGATCATCTGCAATAACAATCGATTGAAGGTCGAGGAGTTCAAAAAGACAAGTAAAGAGGGTTTTGGTGCTAGACATATGTTTAGAGGCACCAGAATCAATTATCCAAGAATGATCAAAAGCACGAGTAAGAGAGGCCATATCAGAGAAGAAGGCATGAGCAGCGTTGGCAGCGGAAGATTGATTTGCCTTTAATAGGAGATATTTGTCATAGTCTTGCTGAGATAAAACCATTGTCTTGGAAGAGGAAGAGGGATTCTTAGCTGAAGGAAGTTTGGTGACTGATGCAAGAAGAGTGGAAGGTTGCATAGGTCTCCTAAACTTAGACTAACACCTGTCGGATGGATGCCCCTTTCACTCGCAATGTTCACATTGGACACGTGAATGGCCTCAAACACGCGACGAGGGCTGATTTTCCCATAAGGAGCTTTGGACTGGATCATGAGGGGTGGCAGTGAACAGGGCCATTGGTTTTTGCATAGCTGAAGGAAGATTGGAGGGATGACAAATGTGAAGAGCCCTATTGAGGGTGAGTTGCATCGACGGAACGACATCGTTGCCAAGGATGAGCCCTCGAATTTGAGAAGCAACGCCAAGGTGGATGTTGGCCATAAAAATCGCCACACTAAGTTCCTTTCGATACCGGTCTAGGACAAGTGGTTGATGAATGTCCAGTTCATTCAGAAGAGATTTGATGAAGGTGTAATAGTCGAGCAAGGAACGATCGCCTTGATGAGTTGAGAAGAGAAACTCGTAAACTTCACATACTCGGACGATGTTATTTTCGTTGCCAAAGGTTGCCCGTAGGGTCTCTCACATGCGATGGGTTGGACGAATGCACGAGATAGTGTGTGCAATGGACTCATCAACACTAGTAATAATCCATCCCACAACGACGTAGTTGGTGGCGTACCAAGTGGGATATGTTGGGTCCTTGATGTCTGGTGGATCTTTGTGAAGATGTTTCTCCTTGGAGTGGGCGGCAAGGAAGTTTTCAAAGGAGCTTGCCCAAAGATGATAGTTGGTAATATTAATTTTCACACTAGTTGCTGTTAACTTAGACATCCAGTTATCCTTCAAGGTTGCCATGAGTAGCGGCAATGAATAGTGTCTGATGTCTGGTAGAATCAATGGCGATGGCGAGAATTAGTGGAAGAGGTGGTGGCATTTGATTGCCAATGGAAGATGTGGTGGCATCTGACTGCCAACGGAAGATGTGGGGTTTGGTGTTTGGCGATGGTGATGATTGGTGGCGTTTGGTGGGAGAGAGGTGGGGATGACATTGGATTAGGGTTAGGAAAGAACCCCAGCTCTTGATATCATGTTGAGAGAAAAAATGTCATTATCTCATTAATTTACAAAAATTACAAAGGTACATATATATACAAAGAGATATGAGCCTACATATTTAACAGTTTACTCTTGGAGGTTGAAGTTTAGGAGAAAGGTATACAGTTGACATCTAGTTGTGCCTATTGTAGTTTACATTGAAATGTTGAATCAAAGAAGTACATTTTCTATAAATGGGAATTGTTCATATGTTGTAGAAAATGGTACAAAAGAATGTTTTCCATAGAAGTTGAAGGCAATATGACATGGAAATATTTATCGGGGAAAAATCCATAGATTAGAAGTAAGGAACATTGTGTGAAAATCATTAAAAAATAGTTTTTGTAAGGATACTTAAGGTCCATTTATGCACTTGGAAAATAGGAGAAAATGAAAATGAGGAAAACGATGGAAAAAGAAAATGATGAAAAGAATTTCCTAATGTTTGTAAAATTGGAAAAAAGATGGAAAATGAAATTCTAGTGTTTGGGCTTGTTTGTGTGTGTTAGAAATTTGGGAAAAGGAAATTTAGGACATAGAAAAGGAAAAGGAAAATCAGGAAATGAAAATTTTTTTAAGGTTGGTTGTGTACGTTATAGAAATTTTAGAAAATTTGTATATATTCTTTAATTTTTTTGTTAATATTTTATTTTTTTAATATTTTCTTTTTTTTTAATATTTTGTTTTCGTCAACCCTTTCTTCTTTGCCAATGCTTTTCTTCAATGTAAATTGCTAATGTAGAAAAGGAGATCAAGAGAAAGGAGGATCTATGACGTTGGAAGAAAGGGAAAACATAAAAGGGAGTTAAGGGTAGGGTAGAAGTGGCATTTGAAGAAGACATAGAAGGAGGATCGAGAGAAAGGGAGATCTATGACATTGGGAAAAGATGGAATCATGAAAGGAAGAAAGAGTGTAGAGAAGGGGAGAAGTAGCATTGAGACAAAGGAAGAAGCGACATCGGAAAAAGGGAGAAAGAGCATCAGCTATAGGAGGAGCAATTTATAGTTAGGGATGCTTTGGACAACGTCGGAAGAAAGGGAAATTGCTGTGATAGTGATGAGAGATGGTTGCATGTGATGACGTCAAGAGATATTTGGCACAACGGCAGGGAATCTCGTGAAGTTAGGGGAGAGAAGTTGAGGACGATATTTTTGAGATGTCGAGGATGGGAAATGTTGAAAAAAAAAAATTATATATACGGATGGAAATTTTGAAATTATTTCTAGAATTTCCATCTTGCACAAACAATTGAAAATCTAAAAATATTTTTTGAATTTTCTTTTTTCACAATTTTTGAGAGACACAATCCACCCCCCCTCGCTTTGTGTGCTTGATGGAAAATTAGGAAAATTTTCATTTATATATGTTTTTGTATGTGGTATAAAATAACAGAAATTTAAAATTTTCATATTGCAAATTATAATATTCATGTTTTTAATATAAAAATAGAAAGTTGCATTATAACTAGATAATATTAAGATAAAAATTTTATAAAAAACATACATTGCAAATTTCTATTATCCTACATAGCTTTCATAATTTTATTATGTATTTTATCTACAATTTCCCTTTTTTTGTCGACTTTGTGAAATATGAGTGCTCATTTGTTTCTCTTTCAATATAATCACAAACTTCTAGATAATCACTTTTACTAATTTCATGTTACTCTTATAAATCTTCAAGTAAATTTGTTCTATCTACTTTATGAATAAAATTATGAAGTAAAAAACATGTTACAATAATCATGGCTTGTGTTTCATATGAAAATGACATGTAATCTCGTAATATTATGAATCTATGCTTTATAACTCTAAACGTTTGTTGTATCACTATCCGTAATTGTGAATGCCAGTAATTGAAGTTCTTTATATGGACAAGTGATAGCTAACACTTCAATATGGACAAATAAATTTTGGTCAATTTTCAAAGCAAACATCTACCAAGTAATACTTTCCTTTCCTATATAAATTTCAAAACATATACATATTACCATGTTTTAAATCGAAAAGGAAACAATTTAAAATTTTATGAATGGAAAAAGTAATAAATAGAATTTTTGAAAAAGCAATGAACCTTGTGGAACCTTAAGCTCATTAGGTCGAGTTATTGCATTCTCAAAAATTCGAGTGTCAATAGCCAATCCTTCTCATCCACTAAGAATGTAAATTATTTCCTTTACAAAATTATAAGTTGCCAAAATATTTTATGACAATTTACATTTTTTGTTTCACCATCTTGCAACTTCTCTATAAATGGTGATATGACTTGTTTACCATTAATAGCACTAATACAATCCTAACAACAGTGATCATAAACGATTTTATACAATCATTTGTCTTACAATACCAATATTGATAGTTAAAAAAGAAGGTTACTTTGAAGTATGGATATACATGATGATTATTCCGAATCTTTCTAGAAGTTGAAGAAGACTTAGTTAGCAAGACATGGCCTAATCTTATTATACCATTTAGAACTTAATAAAGAAGTGCTAATTGTCCAACTTGAAAGATGAAAATGCTCTGTTGTGACATGATATCTTTTATTTTGTCTTATAGTGACAAGGAATATTCGTAGTTTTTATTCAATGCTCATATTTGTTGCTATCTTGCACTACTCTTTCCCTTTTCAGTAACATGCAAAATTTGTACAACATGTTGACTTATTCACCATATTTTTTTACAATTATATACTTGGTTGGGTAAAGGATGATCTAATAATTGTTTTATATATTCTTCTCTTTCTCTATTGTAAATTTGATTAGCTTCCATTTAGATATCACTTGGATGACTTGTCACTTCACATGGGAAGCAGTACATTGAAAATACCAATAGTGCTACTTGTTCTTCGTCTTCTTCTTGCTCGTCTAGTGGATATTGTATTTGGTTTGGAATGTTGGTTGAATCCGTCTTCTATAATTTTTGATTCCTATATTGAACAGAAGGATATTATAAGTAATAACATTACAAAACCATTTCCTAAACATCCATCTGAAAAAATGGTACATTACTTTAACCATTTCATAAACATCCATTTGAAAAAAGAGTACATTACTTTAAACATTTCATAAACATCCAACATTTCAAAAAGATAATAAAAACAACATAAGTAGAATTCATAACTTCAAAATCTAAATTCATAACATCAGTTAAAACAAGAACATTTCCAACGAAAAAATTCAATGTTTATTACAACACTTCTTCATAAAAACTTAGTCAACTAAAACTTCAACCAATCTAGTCTCATATGCTTAGGCATAGCAAAAAATTGACATCACTTTGACTTATTCTCCAGCAATGTCATTGCATTATAAATTTCCATGTTATTATGACCTTGAAGCTCAAGTAAAGCATTAATAACTCCAACATCAGGTGGATTTTGTTCTTTTAACATTTGAATTTTTTCTTTCATCATTTATTTCTTTCATGTTTAGTACTGACCGTAGTGGACATAACTCACAATCTGTCTTCTTTAGAAGTGATTAGACGTTTCATGACTTTCATTCTATTTGAGCAATTTTCATCAAATTCATTGAAAATGTTAAGTAGACTAGTACTCATGTCACACATTACATCTACCATCTTTTGTTAGAACTTTACATGTGGTCTTGGTCGCTTTCCTTTTTTTCTCTACTCAACATTTCATGCAACCGATGAGGGTGCCAAATGGATTGAGCATATCTAAAAATTCATCATTTACAACTGGTTCCTGGTTTTCCTTAATGTTTGTAGTAGGTTGAATAGTAGTTGTTCCCATTGCAATGTTCATTTTGAACAGTGTCACAAATTAATCATATATTGGACAAACTTTGCCTTTGTATGATGTACAATTGGGATGCCTTAAAACTGTATTTGTGGAACTATCCATCACCTTGTTTGATGGAACCTCATTTTTTGAATGAATGAGTCATCTATTAAACTTTCATTTTGACAAAGGATTGTAGCATAGTTGGAGCTATAGTGATGTAATTTAAGAATTTCAACTACATTTATAATTATGTGTAACATAAATTGATATCAAAAATCAAATTAAGACATCACAGTCCTTGTGATAATGCTATAGAACATGCTTAATCCAAATAGAACATGCTTAATCCAAATAGAACATGAAAAAGTGTACAAAACATGCATTTGGAAAGCTTAATGCAGAACATGCAATAGTTTACATAACATGGTTAATGTAGACAAGCATCTGGGTTAAAATAAATTTTCTTAAGTTGTTATATAACTTGGGAAATTTGTGAGGAATAATACTGACTATTGACCTTTTATACTTGAGAATATGCAGTTGACATCGTGGTTAGTTTAGGCCAAACATGCAGTCTTTCACAATTCGGGTGGAGTATAAGTGTTGTACTCCCGTATGCCAGTCAGGGCACCCTTGAAGTATGGGCCGGTTGCTGGTTATCTTGGCTAGAATTCGTCCTCCCAGGCAGAAGCCTCACCTCGTTTTCCACCTCACGGCTGGCCCCCACCGCCTGCGGGCACTCCCTAGGTGCGGGCGCATTGGCATTCGGTCGCGTTTCGTCAAGTTATTCGCGACATCGTCAACCTTGTTCGTTGTATCACCTCTTGCACAACGGACTTACTCTGTTGAGTTACCCCTCATGTAACAAACCTATTACTTGTCTAATGGTGCTGGTCAGCTGGCAGTTCCGTCATTTGGACAGAACTTCTGTTAGCACTTGATGTTTTTTGATAGAAGTTTCGTTTTGTTAACGACACTTCCATTTTTATTTAGGCTAGCCGTAGAGTAAAACCTGTAATGTTACGACCGGACGTAGAGTAAAACCCGTAATGTTACAGCTAGCTGAAGAGTAAAGTCTGTAGTGTTACGGCCAACCGTAGGGTAAAACTTGTAACGTTACGAGTTGGATTTTTCCTAGAGCAGACTGGCTGCTTGCCGACAGAAGGGGGGGATTCCAGCCTAGATGGCTGATGTCCGACCCTTGCTGGCCGCCTCTGATGCACCTTCTAGAGGCGTAAGTCCAATTCTTTGGCCGTCTATGATGCACCTTCTAGAGGCGTAAGTTCAATCCTTTTGGTCGTCTGTGATGCACTTTCTAGAGGCATAAGTCCAATCCTATTGGCCGCCTTTGATGCACCTTCTAGATGCATAAGTCCAATCCTCTGACCATCTTTGATGCACTTTCCAGAGGCGTAAGTCCAATTCTTTGGCCACCTCTGATGCACCTTTCAGAGGCATAAGTCCAATCCTTTAGTCGCCTCTGATACACCTTCTAAAGGTGTAAGTCCAATTCTGCTGGTCACCTCTGATGCACTTTCCAGAAGCGTAAGTCCAATCCTCTAGCTGCCTCTGATGCACTAATCAGAGGCGTAAGTCCAATTCTTTAGCCACTTTTGATGCACCTTCTAGAGGTGTAAGTCCAATCCTTCGGTTGCTTCTAATGCACCTTCCAGAGGCGTAAGTCCAATCCTACTGGCCGCCTTTGATGCACCTTCCGGCCTAGACGGTTGTTCGACGGCAGGTGGGCAGACTTTTGGCCTAGACGGTGGATGTTCGGCCCCCGTTGGCCGCTCTTATTGCACCTTTCAGGGGTGTAAGACTAGTCTTCCAAGTAATTGTCCCTGCACAAGTGCAGGTCCCTGGCCTTCCGCGGTAGAGATGGTGGAATTCCAACCAAAACAAAGGAATTTCGACCCTTGTGCCGGTAGCTTCTGAAGTGCTTGAGGACTCATTGCAACAAGCCAATGAGTGCTGGTTTTCCACGATTAGGGCCAGCTAGAATGGTGGAATTCTGGCCTAGAGTGTCGGCACCTCCTGACAGAATTCTAGGAGCGCGGCGAGCCCAATCGTCGCTTAGTCAACGTAACGTGCGTGACACTTGACTTTCCTATGCCTGACAATCCAACTTCGCGGAACGTCGTGACCTCGGCTTATAAATAGACCCCCCTTTACCACCAGGGAGAGGGTTGACTCTTCGATCCCGTTGCTGCTTGAGTGTCTAGACGTTTTAGCTCCCTCGACGGCGACTACCCGTTCTTCCAGCTATTGACTTTCATCGACAGTTGACCGTCCGTGCAAGAGATCTCGCCGGCGACGAATCCAGCTCAATCTTCTTATAGGTTAGTTGTCCTCTCCCCCCTTCCCACTGGCAGGAAGGGGGGAGATGGGTCTTTTTGTTGATAGTCGATCCCATTCCTTCCTCGGGGATCATCTTCGGTCTCCCTTCTTCCTGTTTCGTTTGTACACCACCTAGAACAAGGGAAGAATTATTATCAACTTTTCCTTGAGTGAGGATGTTTTCCTTGCTTGACTTGACATCTAGTTTGCTCGAGGAAGATGTCACCCTCATTTCATTACTTTGCATGCTGTTTTGTGTTTTCAAGGTCATTTGCAAGTTTTCCTCTTCCTCAAGTCGATTTTGTTTTATCTATTCTGTATGCCTATCGGCTTGGACGCACGGGTTTGTGTATTGTGGGACAAAATATGGAACCCGACCTCTAGTAGTACGAGTTCCGTTTGGCCGATCGGCAAACGAGTTGGTTGCCGTCCCTATGTCCAGCATCTTGAGCAACTCTCCCTGTTATGGCCTAAGCATACGAGTTGCACACTTAGTGTTTTTTTTTCTGAGGCAGAGTATGGAACTTGGCCTTCGGCACCTTGGGTTCTGGCTCGGTGGCTGGTAGACGAGCTGGATAGCGGCCTTACGTCCGGCACCCTCGTTTGCTTTATCTCTCTTTGACCGTCTTTTCTTCACACCCTCGTACGACCTTGTGACTAGCTCCGCACAGACGATTCGTTTTGCTTTCATACTTTGTGAGCGAAAGTTTGCCAAGGCTGGCGGGCTTCCCCCATGTTTTCTGTTTTTTTCTTCTTCTGCACCATTGCCCGATGCCCGCTTGTGCATCGTGGCCTCAGTGAGTGCCTCGAGACCTGACTTCTTGAGTCCTTTTGCGGCCCTCGAGTGGATTTATCCATTTTTCGGTTGAATTTTCTGGTTTTCCTGGCGAGTGCCCAAGACTTGACTCCTTGAGTCTTTGTGCGGCCCTAATCGAATTTACCAATTTCTTGGCGAGTGCCCCGAGATCTGACTCCCTTGAGTCCTTGCGTGGCCCGAGGTCAAATTCACTATTCTTTAGCTGAGTCTATCGGTTTCTTGGTGGTTGCATTTTAGTTTCTTACATCTCTTTTTCTCCTTTGGGATTGATTGGATTAGGGCATGTCAAACGACTCTTAATCACACAACCAGATCTTTCTTTTACAGTTCTCCATGCATTTTCATTAGCTTGTGCACCAATCACAATAAGGAGGCCAGCTTAGGCTGGGGGTACCTAACACCTTCCCCACCAATACCCTGGATCCTTACTCACTATCTTGAGTAGCAAACCTTTTGTTTTGATTTTCTTGGAGATTTAACATCTCATTCTTGAGTTGAAGAGTATATTCTCTTCCTCTTCTTGTTTTCCAGTAAAATAAGGTGACGACTCGATATTTTAATTATAACTTTCAACTTATTTCTCGAGTTTTATGTGCTTGTTATTTTCTTAAATAGTTTCAACCATCATTTGAGTGGAAAGAAGGGTAACATTGACAATAAGTAGGTCAAAAACTATATATATAGTGTAAATTCAAGAAAATATAAATAATGCTGAAAGTATATAGTGAGATGGTCATGAGATTTGTAAGTATTTTAGTTTTCATGAGCTAAAGTTGCAATAGTTACTATGTGTCAGACAAGAAGTTGGGTCAAAATAAAAGATTATTTTCTTGGAAAGTTAGGATTTTCCTTAAAAAATCTGGATTTTCCATGATGAATTCGGGTTTTCTGTTAAAAAATCTGGTTTTTCCATGAAAAATCTGGATTTTCCATAAAAAATTTGATTTTTCTGTGAAAAAATAAGAAAACCCAGATTTTCCATAAAAAATTTAGATTTTTTGTCACAAAATCTGGAGGATTAGGAAAAGTCTGGATTCAAAATACAGGTGAGAGAGTGCATTGTAAAAAATAAGAACCCAAGAAAGAAGAAAATGGGGGGAAATTGTGCATAAACCCTAACCCAAAGGGTGGCTTGCTAGTCGAAGGAATACTCCATCGGAATACTGCTGTTGGTGTTGAATGATGACTTCCTACATTGAGGGAATGACGCTGATGCTGCTACTAGTGGATGTTTGCCTGATGGAAGTCACTTCCTTTTTTTGCACGAGATGGCTTCAAATGGTCAGGGGAAATTTTTTTCAGGCCATGGGGGGTGCAAAAAATTTCTGACTTGCCTTCTATACTGCAGCAAATAAGGAAAAACTTTCCTGATGCACAAATACCTTGAAAACCTAGAATTGTTTTTCTCATTTTCTAGAATTTTTTTTTGGATGCATAAACACCCTAAGGAAATTTGGAAAAAAAATGCTAAGTATGGAAACAAGAAAGGGTCGCATGCAAATATCAAATGTCGAATTGAAGAGGCCATGGAGGATTTCATATCAACTGGGCTGCATTTTTTTGTATCAAATCTGTGAAGGGGTGTTGTTCTTTTTATGAATGGTTCTGCATTTTTTTTCTTTCATTTTCATCTGATTTTCTTGATCAGAAATTATTTCTAGTTGTACTCTTATTGTTAATGAGGTTCAACCTATCTTTCTTATAAAAAAAAGAACAATAAAACTGGAAGCCGTTAGAGAGTCACAAGAGACTTAGCCAAGCCAAAACCACCACCTTCTAGCATCTTGTGTACTCCACTCAATGGAAGACACCAGATCTTAATTGGTTGTCATCCATAGACAACCCCCAGAAGGTTCTGTTATTGCTCTCCAGTCATAATCATCACCGGAAAGCATGAGGAATGGATATCCTTCTCCAACTCCCATCTTGCTCTCTTTGTTCTTCTAACTGTTCTAGGAACTTTTCAAATTGTTCCTGGTTACATTTCCTTCCACCATGGGTAAGTATGTGGTAGATAAAGTGCACTGAAAATGTCTTATTCTTCACCCTTTTCCGGTCACGTATGAATAAGGACCTGTAGATGAAAGTGGAGATCCAGAACAGTGAAGGGTAGAAGAGAGGCTAACAAACTCAGCAATTTCAGTATCATTCAAGTTCTTCCTGCACTATTTTTTCCCCATTTCATACGAAAATGTAGCCAGAAATCGAGAATGAAATAATGAATTAGATTTGTCACATTTGTAGAAAGCCTATTGATATGGATAAAGATTACTTGATTAAAGAACTAGAAGGAGGTACAAGAAGGTGAACATTATTTGATTAAAAATAATGACAAAATTTAGAATTCTATAATCTAATAGAAAATTTTGATATGGATGGTGATACATAGACGGAAGTGGTTCATGTTGTTGATCCTGTATAATGGGATACTGGGATTACAACATTTGCCAATGTTGTTTTTATGCTATTTGATTAATTGTGTTTGAGACTTTCTTTCCCTTCTTTTATTGTGTCCAGATAATCCCCTACAAATCTATATGAACACTTGGTATGAAAATGGAAGAGTTTTTGTTAACTCATTTTTAATTTAATATCATTCTAGCTTAGTGCCTTCTTAATCTCCTGTTTTTTCTCTGGATTTTTTCTTATCCTTTCATTCCTCAGTCATTGTTTTCTATCCATGAGTGAAATATAATTCTGTCTTATGACATGGACTGACTCATTTTGGTTCTGGGCTTCATAATTATACATAGATTTCCTACTCTTTTTTCTTAGTAGGAGTCCGCAACTGGCTCTGGAATTTGTCTTTTCAGCATCTGAAGAAGCACTATATGTGCATACAATATTCTCTGTGAAGTATGCCATGAATGCTCTTTATATTTATTTCATTCTAGATAAGTACAATTTTATATGAAATTTTGTATCTTGTTTCAGGAATGTTCGAGCACTTTCCAATAAGGATTTGGAAGGAGTATTAGCGCATTCATCTTTTCATACCATTCAAGAAGGTCTTCCTGGTTTGTGTTTGCATTCTGAAAACATTAACTTACTGTCTTGTTTCATTTCTGTTTTCATTTTCACAAATATAATAACTACATTATTGACTGAAGTATTATTTTATTTTTTCCATTCCAAATTTTGTTACCTTTACCATGTGTTGACTTCTACTATGATCTTAAGGTTGTGTTCGTATCCTAGCAACCTTTCCATTGTAGTTAAGGTTCATACAATTATATGCTCTCCATGCCTCACATTGATGCTAGTTTTGTTTTACTGTTGTGTATTAACTTGTCATATTGATGAATGGTAAATAGATTATATGCTCTCCATGCCTCACATTGATGCTAGTTTTGTTTTACTGTTGTGTATTAACTTGTCATATTGATGAATGGTAAATAGATTATTCTACCTACTTTATCATTTAAAAGGAATTGTTGTAGGAGTTGAATGTTATCAGAAGTGAACAATGAATGCCTTAATTCTATGTTGTAGGGTTGGAAGTTGAATCCTTTCTCTAGATTTATTCATCTTTCTGGATTACATATATAATTTTAAAATCTTTTCACTGCTTTGTGGTCTTTTTCTAGTTTTTAAGTTTATCAACTTCTTGTTATTAATATTGCACCTATAGTTCTTTCTATATGTTTCCAAATCATCTAGAAACTATTTTCGTTATCCTTATTTGATGCATCACCTGTTTCTTCATTTATTCTTGCTTAGGACTAATGCAAAAACGTGTAACACTAAATTTACTAATCTGGCGAAGTCGTCCACTGCTAATACTTTATTCCTTTCCATCATAAAAGAAAAGAGTGAAAGAGAAAAGAAGTTGCCACCTAGTCTTATTAAAAGAGAAACTAGGAAAAACCTCTATGAAAGGAGAGTACCTCCTAGGCGTGGATAAAGTTAATCTATTAACCTAAAGTTTGGGTAAGCATTCTGAGTACGAATAAGGAAGGTATTAGGTACCTTATCCATCTAAATAAATTGACCTTTCAACTATCCCTTGATGAATGCATGCATTATGTGTTCTAAGTGTGGTTTGTGCTTTAGACTAGGAGTTTAGGATATGGGAGTTTGTGCACTAAATGTTCTAAGTGTCTAGATGTGATCTGTTTCCTTCTAAAATGACTATGAGGAGTGGACAAGGTAATTGTGACAATGTACATTATTTTCCATCAAGTGATTATGGAGGAAAATAGGGATAATGAATTGACCTATATTTCTTGTAAGTAATTATGGAAGAAAAACTAGTTGAATGTGGATAATTTCCTCCCAATTGATTATGAGAGAAATTGAAACCTAAAATATGTCCTAAACATGGTATATGGGTGACTTGGTTAATTCAAGCAAGCAATCAAACACCATAAAGAAAATCTATTTTCAATGCATAAATCCTAATTACTTTATCATGGTGATTGTACGTAAACATGGTGATGTTTCAAAGTTTACAAGGTACAGAATTTGAATTGCTGATTATAAGCTGTAAGTAAAAATGGTGAAGATATGTGATCAGGTTGACATTTCGAAGTTTGTATAGAATGCAAAAGTTAAGTTGCAGAATAAAGGCTAGATGAAAATGACGAGCATGCATGAATATAATGGTCTTTAAAGGTTTATAAAGTGCAGGAACTAAATTGTAGATTAAAGGATAGGTAAAAATGACGAGAATGCATGGCTTTTATGATGATGTGATTTTTATGGTCTAATTTTGATGATGCAATTCATATGATTTACTTTGATTTTATGCAATGCTGGATTTTTATGACACAATATGATTTCTTATTTTTATGGCCTAAATAAAAAAAATGGTGTTTACTACAAATTCACATTTACTTTTTTTAACATAAAATTTGTTGCTAACTAGCACCTGCAAACTGTGTCTAAATGTTGCCAATGACTTTCATAAGTGATGTTATGGATTAAAATATTACTGAAAAATACTAAAACAAACTGTCACAAGTACGATCAAAATAAATCATTCATCATTGCCTGAAATGTAGTCAAGTTGTTGCAACGACATAACTATGAACTCATAATGCCATTGTGCATTCTGAAGGTTGTTTTAGGAATGTCATCCCATGCCATCTAGATTTGGTGTTTGGGTGTCAAGAATCTATACTGCAGTGTTGTCAAAGGATTTTACAATGCTATATATTTGTGACAGTTATCCTCAATGCACACTTATGATCATTTTTCCTTAATGCCCATGCAAGTTCAAGTTCTATTCCCGTTATTTCCAATGTGGAACTAATCCAACATACCTTGTGGTGCATTCTAAGTGAAGGCTTCCATTTAATCTTGTAGTTATATTTCTTGTATAGTGTGATTTGATTGCCATTCATTTATTACTGTTATTTATCTTGTTTGGAATCAACATATATTTCAGATTTTGTTCTTTTATAGTACAAGCTATAACATTGTGTTCTGGAACTATAAGTTATATATTGCCTATATTGGGTTTTGTTGGCAGTTATTGTTGCAACCAATGGAATGCAAGGCAGACTTGCTGGATGTTGTCCAAGTGATCTTGTGAAACAAGTATTTTCCAGGTAGACTTTCAACATTAAGCTTTTCGTTTTTTTGGTTTGGTTGCCAGCCTAAATTGATTGGCATGGGTGTGACATCTCTTAAATGTCCTCCATATGTCTCTCCTTTAAATATTTGGTTACTGAATTTTTGTCAATAGGACAATCAAGCTGTTAGTGTTATTGAATTTGCTAAGTTAATAACACATGGCTCCCCCTAAATTCATCAATGAGAAAGATTTTTAAAAGAAACTCTTCCTGTATAGGCATTAAGTAATAAGTATCCATAAATTTAATGCATTTAAATTCCTCAAAAATACTTTATTTGGAAACTCTCCTTGAAAATAAGCCGGCAAATATATGGTATTCCATTTTTCATACTAGTATCCCAAAATAATTTACATGAAAAATTGAAATAAATAGGATTGAAATTCAACAACTACGTAATCAAGAATTTAATTATGCAAATAATATATAAAATGATCAACTGCATGCAACCCTATTTGCTAATCCCGTAACATGAAAGCAAATGGGATTTAACATGAATTAAGCAAAACTTTTGGCACCCATTTTATCTTTGATTTTGCATAATAGGTTCTAAAATTTCCTTTTTGCACCCAAGCACATGACCTTTGCTTTTTGATAGTAAAAAAATATTTTTGATCTATGAAAGTTCTAATAAATTCATTTGCAAAAGGGTTTATTAATACATGCATATCTAATACCATATGTATCATAAGATTCTTTTTGAGAAGTAACATATCAAAATTTTTCTTGTCAAGGGTGAACTTTTCAATAGTAACATACAAATCATAATTCTTATTCTTTACTAATGAATGGTTATTTTCCAAGCAACTGATTTTATCATGCATAGAACTTAAGGATTTATTTTCATCTTTTAAAGCATTATTCTTATGTTGCAAAGAATCATTTAAAGCAGGATAGTTCCTTGCTTTCCTTTTTCAACTCATCATAATAATGCAAAATTTTCTTATATTTAGATTTCAGATTCTTATACTTATCAAATAAATCATTGAATGCATTAAGTAATTTATCAAAAGCCATGCTATCTAAATCTGAATCATTTATCTCACTGGTGATCCTCATAAAGTGTGTATTGGCTCCTTCCTTCATTGAGCTTTGCTTTATTGATGTTGAACCTGAATCACCATGATATTTATTTTTCCATTTTTTTCTTCATCTTTTCTTTGCTTTTTACATTTTGATCAATTAAGGTTTCAAGTGCCAAATTTCTTTGTTTTGCATGGGCAATCTTTTCTTCTTGTTCCATAGCAATCATTTGAGCTTCGTATGCTTTCATGTTTCTAATCAACTTCTCCTGTGTATGTTGGAAGATTTTTGATTTTTTCAATTGTTGTTGTCATCCTTTTCTATTTTGGGGTTAATGACCTAAGAATCTTTCTCACAAGAACTTGTTGAAGAAAAATCCTTTTATAACATGATGACAATCATTAGAGTCATTCTCAGTTTGATAGTAGCTAATGGTTTACATTTAAAGCAGATGGATGTAAAAATAACTTTTCTACATGATGACTTTGATGAGGAATTGTACATGGAGCAACCACAGAGCTTCAACATCCCTAAGAAGAAAAACTTGTCTGCAGACTTCAGAAAAGCCTTTATGGCTTAAAGTAAGCGCCTAGACAATGATACAGGAGATTTGACAGTTACATTTGTACCATTAGCTTTAGCAAATGTGAGATGGATTCATACTGCTATCTCAAGAATTTCAGCGATTCTCTAATCATTTTATTGCTATATGTTGATGATGTGTTAATAGCTTTCAACATTAATAGAGTCAATGAATTGAACCAACAAATATCAAAAGAATTTGATATGAAGGATTTGGGCCAACCAATCAAATCCTTGGTATGGGAATCAAAAGAAACTTGAATGAAGGTACCTTGGTATTGTTTCAAGAAAAGTATATTGAAAAGGTATTCGATAGATTCAATCACAGTAATGTTAGAGAAGTGGAGACACTTTTAGTAGCTCAAGGATCAGGCACTTAAAGATTATATTGAAAGGAATTAAATGTCTAGAATTCCATATGCTTCTGTTGTAGAAAGTCTAATGTATGTTGCTACAAGCACTAGACTTGACATAGCTAATGTCATTGGAGTGGTGAGCAGGTTTATGTCCAATCAAAGGAAGGAGCATTGAGAAGTTGTAAAATGAATTCTATGCTATTTAAGAGGTTTTAATAACGTTGTATTATTCTTCAAGTAAGGAAATTCTGAATTGTAGGGCTTTTGTGATACTAATCTTGCTGGAGATATAGACCAAAGTAAGAGCACTTCAGGCTATGTGTTTACCTTGAATGATACAGCTATTAGTTGGATGTCTAAGTTGCATGAATGCATTACTCTCTCAACAATGAAGGTTGAACCAGTAGTTATAACAGAAGTAGCAAAGGAGCAGATCTGGCTTAGGAGTTTTCTAGGAGAATTGAAGATAAAGGCTAATGGGAGCGTTTTGAATAGTGATAGTCAGAGTGCGCTTTATTTAGTAAGAAATCCAAGTTACAAAAGTAGAACCAAGTATATCATAGTTAAATACCATTTCATTAGAGAATTGATTGAAGAAGGAAATTTAAACTTATAGAAAATAGTAGGAAGTAAAAATCTAGTAGACATGTTGATCAAAACTGTGAGCATTTATAAACTACGGTGGTGCATGGCTTTAGTTGGCTTCCAAGTTACTTGAAGAATGGAGGCATAATGCGGTGGCTAGGTTACAAGTTCTTTGATGGGCAAAATTTGTAACAGTCTCCAAGTGGAAGATTGTTGGACTTATGTATGCGTGGAGACTGTTTAAGTCTCTTATTTTTGCTTAAGTCATTATTGAGCTTATTTGGCCTAATGAGTTATTAGAGTTTTCCCTAATGTGCCCATATAAATACTCTTGTAACTTGTAACCTAGAGATGAGATAGTGAAAAACCACTAGAGACGCCTGTGGAGTAAGCTTTGGCTGAACCATGTAAAAATTTTGTTGTCTCTTCTTCCTTTTTTCTCCTTCTTTCACTAAAATCGATCTTTCAACACAACTATGATTTGAAGCAATGCCCAAGAAAAACATAGCATGTCACCTTAAGAAAGTCATTTATGATTTGAAGCAATGCCCGAGAGCATGGTTCAATAAATTCAGTAGCATTGTTGAGTAGAGAAGCTTTAAAAGGTCGTAATGGATCATTCTATATCATTGGAGACTACTAAAGCAAGTTCATCATTATTGTTGTGTATGCTAAAGCTGTTTTATTGAAAGGAAATGACTCTAGTGGCAAAAACCAATGAATATCTTAACTTCTCAAGTCTCATTTTGTCACCAAAGACTTAGGAAACTACAGTACTTCCTAGTAATTGAATTTGCACATTTTGAAGGGAAGTTGTTCCTATCATAGAGGAAATATGCACTTGATATATTGCAGAAACTTGAGCTTTTGGGATGATGCAGAAAGTTGAGCTTTTGGAATGTAAACCTAATATTACTTTAATAGAACAAAATCCTCAATTTTAAAATGCTGAATTTTATCAATTGAAAGATTCTAACAAGTATAAGAGATTTATTGGCTAGTTGATGTACCTAATAGTTACTTGACTAGATATTACCTATGTAGTTGGACTATTGTCCAAATTCATGCATGAACTTAAAATGATTAGGGTACTTGCTAATATAAAAAGGGCTCTAGGTGAATTTGGTCTATTCATGACATGGTCACTTGGAAATTAAAGCATATTCTTACTCAGGATGTGCTAGAGATCAAAGAGATAGGAAATCTACATTTGGTTGCTATACATATATTAGAGGCAATTTAGTCACTTTGAGAAGTAAGAAACAAAATGTTGTTTGTCGATCTAGTGTAGAGGTTGAATACAGGTCTTTGGTTTAAACACCATGTGACATGTGATATTTAAAACCTTTTTTGATAGAACTAAAGTTTGAAGTGTAGGCTCCTATGAATATTTATTGTGATAATCAAGACACAATTTTTATTGCCAACAACCTTACATTTCATGAATGAATGAAACGTATTGAAGTTGATTATCATTATATCCATGACACGGTTATGGAGTCATTTCCTTTCCTTACACCCAATCTTCTGAATAGTTTGCTAATATAATTACAAAATGATTAGGTCTTGGCGTATTTGAAAATTTATGTAATAAGTTGGGGATGATTCATATATTTGCTTCAGCTTGAGAGGAGTGTTAGAATAATAGTGCATGGGTATTTTGGTAATTTTCTATTATTGTAAACCCTAGGATATAGGGGTTTTGTACTTCTCCTTGAAACAATACAACAAATGGCTATCTTTTGGCTCTTTCAACAAGCTTCACTTGGTGGCATGGAGTAAGGTTTCTTGTCCTAATTCAGAAGGTTTTAGTCTTCAACGTTTTGATTCCATGAATTCTAGCTCTGTTGGACAATTGGATTTGGCATGAGGTCACCTTAGAGGAAATGGAAACAAGGATTCAAGATGAAAGGGTTGGTTGCTTGACTTAGGGAAGTTGGTGGTGGTGAAGTGCTCACCATGTTTGGCTGTTGTCGCTGTTAGAAGATTCTTTTGGAGCTTTAGTTTCCGACATGTGCTAGTGGGAAGTTAAAGTTGCCGCAACTGTCTTTCCTTTCTCTCTTTCTGGAGGCTTTATGGCTTAAAAGCATTAATACGTCTAATATGAATAATTGCAAAGAAATGAGTTAATAGAATATCAAATTCAACTTCCTTTAGTTTCCCTAATAGGTCTAAGTGGGTCCTTGGTTGAATTGATAGATCACCATGCTATTGTAGCTGCCTCATCAGTGCTGTGGTTGTGTATCTTATGTTTTCTTATGCATTTCACCTGTTTTCATTTCCCAAACACTTTAAAATGGAACTAGTGTGGTTGCATGATATAATGCACAATATTATTGTGTAGCTGCATTTATGATTATAGAGTTTTTCGTACATCCTTTTTATTTTGTTTTTATCTAATTTGTTTCTTTAACTCCCAACAAAGAGGAACTTAGACAGATTTCTTTGGTTTTTTGTTAATGATTCTTAACAGATATCTTTAGTTTTTATGTTAGTGATTCTTACTGAATAAATGCAGAAACACTTCAACTGGTACCACCCTCTTTAGTATGGCTTCTGCATCTTCTGGTTGCCAGTTGCAAGGGCAGAACTGTTATGTAGAAGTCACCATTGGCTGCCCTTGTGGTAGTGAGAAGATTTCACAGTCAAAGTCCAGCCCTGATGAGATTATATCACCACTTGATATGGAAAATGCTACTCCAGCTGGTGAAGAAAAAGGAACGGAAAACCTTGGACCAACTGACCAATTCTCAATTCTTGAAAAGACTTTTTTATTCCCAGTTGAAATGGTTTTGGTTCCAATCCTATACAAAGCATTTGCCAAATCTTCTTTAAAAAGGTAGTTGCAGTTTTTCTTCCATTTTCTATTCCAATATTTTTTGCTACTTATAGTGTCTTTACTTGATTTTCAGACTATGGCTTTCTACTTCAAGAATGGCTATATCTAGTGTAGCACCCTCATGGAACATTTCTAGTTCATCATTTATCACCCAATGGTCCGTCAAATTTTCATATTCCTTTTAAGACATGCTGTTTCAACCAAAATAGTTACTTGTTGCTAGTTGACTGAATCACAAAAATTAGCTTTTATTGATCAGGATATCACAAGATTGTTATTTTATTATTGTTAGAATGAAAAAGTGGCATCAATCATTACAAATAAGGGTTACAAGATAGATATATAGTGAGTATAGAATATCCAATAATAAATAGATATTCGGTTGCCCACATTGCATGGGAATACAATATGTATGCCAAAATTGTACATCTAACACTATTCTTTAAGCTGGTGCATTAGCTAAAACATGTTCTTTTAGGATCAAATGAGACACTAGAGAGGGATGAATAGTGTTTTACATCAAGTGATCTCTTGTAATAAAAATTTGACAAGACTGTGTTGAATATGTATTAAGGTTTTTTAGTGTATGTGTGAGTTTAGTCTCTCGTTGGTTAGAGTCCTTTTATATGAGTTGTGTATCTATAATAAGTAGAGGCTTTATGTCATCTTAGCAATTCAACTTCTCATTTTCTCTTATTCTTAAGATTATATCAAAGCTCAAGTTTTGAGAGTCCAAGATAGAGAGAAATCTTAGGTGGGAGGAGGAACCCCTCCACCCAACCATTCTTTTACCTTTCTCTCTTTAAGTTCAAGTTCCATCAGTTGCTCTTTCTTTTTTTTCTCTCTCTCTACTCGTTCATAGATGAGTGACTACCCTTCTTTCTAAATGGTCATCTTTCTCTTTGAGTCAAGATTTCCTCTCTATTTCTCACTTCTTCTCGACATGCCTTTTGTGAGCGACTAACATCTCTGTTCGCAAATATCCAAGCTTCTATTCCTTCGTTTGACACTCTTCCAACTTGATCTCTACCATCGCTCTTTGACTCTTATGGGTGTTCTCTCAACAACACTCATCTCTCATGACGATCTTCCCTATTTGTCTAGTACAATGCCATCTACTCTCCCGTAGGGCTCCTCTTTCATCATGTCATTTCCCGTAGATCATCTCCCACAATGCATCACTTCTTCATCAACTCCTATCAGTGACTATTACTCTGCTCATCCATAGGAGAGGTGACTCTTTTGCTTACATTGCTCACACTTCCTTCCTTCTAGCCCTTATGCTATACACCAGACAAGCCTCTTTATTGTTACCTATCATGCGGTTGCTATCTTCTTTGATGCACCTTATGTAGGAAACTCCCTTCATTGACACACCTTATGTGGGTGGAGAATCTCTCTATGTTGCAACACCTACTAGGCGACCCTCCTTCGACTCTCCTTTGGATGTTCACAGGTGGTCCTTCTAGATCTGATGATCCTCTTGCTAATTTGATGATTCCCTTGCTCGACTCTTTATCGAACCCATTAGGTTTTAGATAGGGAAAAGGAGAGGAAGAAGAAAAGGTTGATCATCCCTTTCTTCTTAGCTGCCAACCTTGCACTTTGGCTAGAAATACCACCATAGCTAAGGATATTGGTTGGAAACACTTGACATTCAACCTTATTTTCTCAATTAAGCCTCCAACAAAACAGGAAACCAGTTCTTCTTTCAACAGGCTCAGAACCTTCTTTGCTAAATCATCAAAATTGTTTAGATACAAGTTTGTAAGGTTTTCCTCTAAAATCCTTTAACAGATTTTTACCAAACCGAACCACCAATCCCGCCATGAATCCTCCCCATTCCACCTTGTTGTGTCTAGACTTGAACATTTGAAACTAATGAGCCACCACGCCCCTTAGATTGAGTGATGCTGTCGCCACCCATTCACTGTAGTCCACTTAATGGTACACTTAGAGTTGTTTGGCCTTATGCCCCCATTTTTAATGTTTAGAAAATAATGGAAAGTCGATCTTAAGGTTTGGGAAATCCTTATTGGCTCCCCCTTCTCCTCTTTGGTTCCCTTTTAGCATCGATCCTTGTGAACCCGTGAGTGTTGGATCAAGTTTCACTAAAGGGGAAGGGTGAATAGTGAATTACAAAAGCATTTAGCAATTGAAATAAAAAGCAAATCACATAGTGAATACAGAGATAGAGAATTTTTATAGTGGTTTTACCTTAAACCAAGGCTAATCCACTTCTTAAGACACCGTCCTTGAGAGTTTCACTATATCTAGGTATTTTGTAGGTTCACACTTCAACCTTTATACCTCTTTGTTTTTTTAAGACAAGGAAAATCATCTTGTTACCCTTCAAAACAGCCCTTTGCAGACTTTACCATAGCCGGTGAGAACTTTTTTTACAATTTTTAGACAACTTACAAACTTTTGTGAAAATGAAAAACAGTTGACAAAATACACAACACTTCTCATAAAAACATAAAGCAAGAAGTACAAAAAAATCCACGAGAAAAGTCTTACTTCTTCCTATTGTCTTCAATCCTTTTATATTTTAGTTTTTAGCCAAAAATGGAATGTTGTCCTTGTTGAAAATAGTCTCATATATCAACAAAACTTAGTTGAGTAGTTGAAGAGATTTCCATTATGTTATAAGCTTAGTCTTCATCGATAAGATATTTGATATGAGTCTATCATCCAACACTCCTCTGGACATACACAACATGTGTTTTTTTTACTTGGTTGAGAGGTGGGGTCTACGACCTGGTGCTCTAATACCATGTTGAAAGTGATCTCATATATCAACAAAATTCAACTAAGTTATTGAAGAGATGTTCACTATGTTATAAGTCTAGTCTTCATCAGTAAGATATCCGATGTGAGACTATCATCCAACATTCTCCCTCATGTGCATAGCACGCGATTTTACTTTTAGTGAGAGGTGAGACCCACGACCTAGTACTTTGATATCATATTGAAAGTAGTCTTATATATCAACAAAACTCAGCTGAGTAGTTAAAGAAATTTCTACTATGTTATAAGTCTAGTCTTCATCGGTAAGATATCCGATGTGAGACTATTATCCAACTCCCCCGTATGTGCATAACATGTGTTTTTTTACTTTTTGGTGAAATGTGGGGCCCACGACCTAATCCTCTGATATCATGTTGAAAGTGATTTCATATATCAACAAAACTCAGCTAAGTAATTGAAGAGATTTCCACTATGTTATAAACTTAGTCTTCATCGGTAAGATATCTGACATGAAACTATCATCCAATAGTCATCATTCCATTTACTTCGAATTGAATCTTTTTATATTTATTTGAATTTTGAATACTTTTTTGTTGTTGTTTTGCATTAAATTGTAAGAGGTTTTCATTTAATTGATCTTGCAAAAAATAATCTCTAAAATATCAAAATTATAAAATCTGTCTCCTATAGAAATCAATTAATAGTAAGATGAAACTTTCGATTATCTATGGAATGTCCGAACATGTAGGACGGATGTTCCATCAGGCACTTAGGCACAAACCTATATAACTACAAACAACTTCAGAATGTTTGACGAAAAATGCTAGACCATCCAGTCAATAAAATTGCATTAATTCATAATACCAGAACAAAGTTTCTCCAAGTCTCTCACGGACAATCTGTTCGATCCACTAGAGAAACTATTATAGTGAAGAACAACTATTAAAACAAATTACTAAAATACCAGAACTTCCATCATGGTTATGGAACTTCCGTTAGTACTTGTCCTCTATCCTATAAAGAGATTATTTTAGCAAAACTTCTGAAATGATCATGGAACTTCCGTTAATACTTGTCCTGTATACTTAAAGAATTGTCACAGAACTTTTGTCAACACTTGTCCTGTTAAAGGAATTATACTTGCATATTTTTCAACTATAACATAAATTAACAATTTAACAAAATAAATAACATCATCAAAATATCTTTTTCCTAACAGTGAAACCTTCCTGGTTGGACTGCGTTTGCATACTTTCCATTCAGTCCTTCAGCTTGGTAAGCCTTGAGTCAATGTTTTGCATGAATTCCATCATCAACCTTTCTAACTCCAATCAATGATCAACACCCACCATTTCTTCAGTCGGACGCCCTTGCTTGTCACCTAATCACCTAGATTCCCTTGGCTTTGATACTAACTTATAATGCACCTTACTACTCCATCCACACTTGTCACAAAATCTTAGGATTCAGTCCAGGTAAGTATGTTGTGACTACTATTTCTTCTTGCTATTGACCTATCCTAGAAATGTCTGCAATGGGAGACTGATATATGCCTAATTTGTCAATCAGAACATGTAGTGTGCTGTAGTATTCCTACCATAACCTGTCTCCCTTTTTACTAGTGAAAATCTATTCATAAACTTGAAATGTGTTGACAATGTTTCTTACATACTCATGCTTTCTTTAATGTAGTCCCAAATCTTTTTATTGGGGTGCATCATGGTGACATCTTTTGCAATAGCTGACTTGATATTGGTTGACGTCCAAGAGATAATCATAACATCATCAACCAACTATTCATCATAGGTGGAGTCCTTTGCATCTGGTGGATTGTTGGTGAGATGATGGAGTTTGCGGTGGACAATCACTTGTCTTAAAACTCTGCCCACAACATGTAGTTTTTACAATTCAAATTTTCAGAAGTAACCAAACTCTTGATTAAGGGATCATGTGTAGCCATGGTGTTCAAGACTGATTTCACAAATGGCAGCCTACAACATGGTAGTGATCGGCTGACATGGCTGCCAACACTGTTGACCACACAAAACAGGGGAAAAGGTGTCTGGATCCTCAGCCCTACATTTTGGGCTTTTTTTTATTAAAAAAACACCCCACAATATTATTCATTAGGTCAGGATCGCTTGCAAAAAGTTGGTAATACAAAAGCAAGAGGTTCAAACCAAACCTTAAAAATACAAAGCTAAAAGTAAGCCCAAGAGAGGCCCAAACTAGCAACATCAAAATAAAAGGAAATAAGGCCGGGACAAGACGAGGCCTGCCAAAAATAATGGAGTCCAATAAAATCTGCAGCCCAAATGAACTGCAGCCCAAAGCTCCCCCATGTGCCTGCCAGCAGTCAACCTCCAGCAGCCCAATGATGCCAATCCATGAAGATGCACCTGACCATCCCAAGAAAAAACAAGTAACCTGCAGAAATGAATCTTGGAAAAAACACAAGATTCAAGGAGGCGCACACCTGGGAGGAGGTGTTCACCCCACACCATGAAAAATGATCCCTTCACCAAGCAAATTAATACCCAGATATAAGGATCTCCAACTGCCGTATAAATATAAATGCAGGCTGTCCAACAGAAATGTCCATCTGCTAACTCAACATCGTTATCAGTAGTTGAAAAAAAACCATCGGCAATAAAAAGAAATCGGGACTAGCCAGAGAACCGAACCAGAAGGAAAATGCCAATAAAGGAGAGACACACCTGCAAGAGAATCGGAACCACCCCATCATAGGGGGTTTCAGAAAGACGAGCTAGATTTCTATCCATGGAGAAAAACCTTGACATTTTCTAGAACTAAGGTAGGCCAAAGCTTTCGGAAGTCCCAAAGTTGACTCTTCATAACACTAATGATGTGATCAAATGATAAGGTACCCTCTTGGAAAATAATAAGACACCTGAGATTCCACATTTCCCAAAGTAGAAAAGCAGAGAAGTATTTAAGAAACTGATTATGAGATTTGTTGTTGGTAGTAATTCTAGCCTAGATCCATTGTCTCCAAGTCAACTGAGAAGGAAAGTTGATCTTAAGCAATTGAGAAGTCCAAACACAAGCCTTAATAGCCAGATCACCAAAAAAGAGCAAGTGATCTGTCGTCTCACAACTGGCATTTCTCCAACAGCACAAACAGATAGAAGAGAGAAACCCCTAGCTTGTCAGACATCATCTGTAGGAAGAATATCATGAATAACCCTCCATAAGAAAAAAAAATGTCTTGGTAGGAATAAATCTAGACCAAATATTTTTCATGTAGGTTTGAACTGGAGCATGAGAACGAACCAAATTCCACACAGATCTAATAGAAAACTGTCTATTGGGAGAGACGGTCCATCGAACTTCCCCATTTTCAAAACTGACAAAATGAGAGAAATGTGTCCAAATATTTCCCAGGTCATGCCAGATGTGGGAGTCACTTGGTCTAAGATGAAAATATCAGATGTCACCATAAATGCCATGCATCCGTTCAGACCAAATATTATTCCTAAGCAACAATCTCCAAACCAATTTCATTTGAAAAGCAAGAATGAGATCCTTGACATCACGAAGGCCCAACCTGCCTTCAACTATAGGTAAAGCCACCTTTTTCCAACTCAGCCAATGTATATGATGAGTAGTATCATTACTCCATAAAAACCGCCCACAAAGCTGATTAATCTTATTAAGAATGCCAATCGGTAAAGCCACAATACTCAACATGTGTATAGGAATGCTACTGAGGACATGCTTGATGAGCATTAAATGCCTTCCTGGACTCAGAAATTTGTTTCTCCACCCGACCAGTTTACCTTGTAATTTATCTAACAGGTTGTGAAAAAATTGCAATTTGGTCGACCTTGAAAAATGGGGCATCCAAGGTAAGAGAGCGGCCAAGTCCCTTGCTTGCAACCAAGTGTGGAAGAAAGTAAATTAATTCTAACTCAAGTTCTCTTGTTGGGGACAAAGAAACTTTTGTCCAAATTAATTTTTTGACACGAAGTTGCTTGGTAATCACGAAAAACAGCCATAACACTTTCCAAGTTTTGTTTTCTGCCATTAAGGAAATGGATGGTGTCATCTGCATAAAAAAGGTGAGAGAGGTTCCAAAATCTACTATTCGATTTAAAAGGAATATAATTAGTTGATTGCTAAAGGGAGAACAATGCTCATCAGATAATCTCCTTCACCAGGATAAACAACATCAGGGATAGTGGATCACCTTGCCGCAAGCCCCTGGATGGGTTGAAAAATGGTGTTGACGCCCCATCAATAATTACAAAAGTTGGATTATATTCAAGATAGTTCTGAATAAGCTTAATGAATCTGCCACCAAAACTAAATCTGAGTAATGTGTGATAAATTGTTGGCCATTCAATTCTATCAAATGCCTTTTCCATGTCAAAATTAACAATAACATTATCGCTTCTAAAACCAAAGTTAATGTGTTGTATCATTTCTTGAGTAAGTGCAATATTATCAAAAGTGCTTCTACCTTGGACAAAAGCTCCTTGAGTAAAAGAAATCAACTTAGGCAGTAAGAGGGCAAGCCTATTAGCCAAAATCTTAGAGATGCATTTGTAGCTCATGTTGCATAAACTAATGGGACGAAAATCATGAAAGGACTCCAGAAATTTCTTTTTCAACACCATAGAGAGAAAGGTTGATTTCCACTGACCATTAAGCTGACACCCTTTGAAAAATTCTTGCACCACACAAGTGACTTCACGGCCAATTAAGTTCCAAAAATGTTTGTAGAAATCAGCATTGAAATTGTCAGGAGTGGGAGCCTTATCATAGGTCATTTCAAAATTCACCTGTTTAACCTCCTCATTAGTTGGAGTACAGATAAGCCCCTCATTATCATTAGTCAAAATCCCCGAAATGTTGTGAAAAATGTTGTTCCGATTATCATTATTTTCGGTAGTCAAGAGCTTAGAGAAGAATTCCTGACCTTGTCGCCTAAGGTGGTCAACCGGAACATTAGCACCATGATCAAATAACATGTGTTTAAAACAATTCTCTCTCTTTCTCCTGTTAATGAGCTGGTGGAAGAATTTTGTGTTTCTCTCACCATCCTGTAACCAACAAACGTGAGCTATGTTAAAAGCTTTGGTCCTCATTCAAATATGTTTTACTAAAATATTGCTTGATGGTACAAAAATGGTAAATTTCTATTTCCATTGGCTTGTAAAAATGTCCATTTGTTGCTATGACAATTTAAATTATTATCTAACTGATTGTTTTTCTCATGCATTTCATCACATTTTTTGGTGATAATTTTTCCAATGACACTTTGTACATCTCTTCCTAGTTCACATTTGTTGATTCTTCCCCGTTTTTTGTTTTTCTTTTCAACTTATAGTTTGGGATTTGGAGGGAAAGGTGACATGAGGCTTCCTGACAGTCTTCTGATTGATTCTAAGTACGTGCATGGTAACAAGTGTAATACTAACAGCAGTAATATGAGCAGCACAAGTAGCACTTCAAGTGACAGCGATGATGATGCTGTGACAGTAGATGAATTTGAAACTAATATGGATTCTTTCAACTCTAGTCGGTCTGGTTTTTGCTCCAATGATCAGCATGAGAATGAAGATTCCAAACGGGTACCATGTTCTCTTATATAAATGCTCTTGCCTTTAGGTTGTTATAGTCTTCTTAGATACTTCTCTATGTGGTTTGTGGGTGCTTTTACTTTTTGATTATATAGAATGATATTAAACTCAAGAAACCTGGTATTTTCACAGTTAAAATGTTAAATAGATCAACAATTTATCATCTTTTGTTACCTTGAATGTTCCTCAATCTTTTTTCTAGATTACATCGGTCCTACAGAAGCCTACAAATGGATAAATTATTCTGTTATATCAATTTGGTGTCATCTTAAGGGAAATATGCTATTCATATGAAATTTTTCAGAGGTAGTTCCTCTTGTTTTCTGTTAGTATTATACCAAGCTTGCTTTTTTGCTAATCTCAAAAATATAGTTTATAAGCTGCACATCCATTAGCCAAGAAGAAATTTTATTGTTGTTACTATTGACTTTTATTATAGTAGATGCTCTGGTATTGTAGATTTGTAGTCAACCAAACAAGTTCTTGGCATGTTGTCAAATGCAAAATCGTTATAAACTCAGAACTTGTAGAACGATAACAAGTATGAACCACAATGTGGGTCACTACTTCAATTTACACTTCATAAATGTGTGATATATCTTTTCCCTTTTTAATTTATAAATAGGCTATATATTAACATTAGGAACCATAAGATTAAGGGAATTGTTGTTGTAACAGGTTTCTTACATGCAAGTAGAGTTCACCTTTTTTTTTGACCTCCTTAAGGTTTAGTTTGTGTCCTTGATAACTGACATGGATATTGAAATCCAACAAACCAAAACACTTCTGCCTCATTTGACCTCCCTAAGATTGGGTGAGTTCCAAATTTGAATGCAGTGTGACCCTCCTCAAAGAACCAAATGAAACAAGGGCTGGGCCAGTGCAGCTTGACACACTAAACTGGCCCACACCACCTTGACAACCACAGCCACAACACATTACATGAATAACCAAGCTGCAGCTTGGAACTTATCTAAGCCACAGCTCAGTACTTGGGCTGCTCTCCTTGCCATGCAGGTTGGTTGGCTAGGATCTTCCTAGTTTGGGTCTGTGCTATTTTAGACCTGATCTACTTGGTCAAGCTGCTGTGTAGCCTGACATGGATGATGACCTACCTTGCAAGGATTCAGTTTAGTGCTTCTTTTAAACCTTGCTTCATGTATAGACAAATGCATGTTAGTGGCTTACTTGACATTGATGTTTTGCCTTCATACAGACTCATGTCTAACCATTAAGGAAACCTTAGTTAGCAAGGCACTTGCAATCTCCATCATTTGATCCAAGGACGTTACAATTATCCAAAACTCTAGGGTCACCTTCCCCCTTTGGAAACTATTGAAAGTAGTCTTATATATCAATAAAACTCAGCTGAGTAATTGAATATATTTTCATTATGTTATAAGTCCAGTTTTCATCGGTAAGATATCCGATGTGGGATTATTATCTAACACTCCCATGTACATGCACAACATGTTTCTTTTTTTTTTGGTAAGAGGTGGGGCCCATGATATGGTGCTCTGATACCATGTTGACAGAGCCCATATTCAACAAAACCCAGTTGGATAGTTGAAGAGATGTTTACCATGTTATAGGTAGGTCCGATATTGGTTAGACTACCGATGTGGGACTATTGCCTAACACAAACATAATGCTAACCTTATAAATAGGGCATAACCCCCAAGGTGTAATTCATTGTGACATTTTCTCACTTATTGAACTTCTTGTGTCTTCGTTTGACTTGAGTGTTGGTGGTTTTCAATTTCCCATACATTTTGGGCTAGAGTTTCTTAGTCTTGCAGATAAAGCAGTTAAGCGTTGAATGAGGGAAGCATATCTTGAGTTGCCATGTTGGTGGAGTGAAGAGGTTGAGCAAGATCAATATCAAAGTCGAGTAACTGTTTCTGCGACATATGATGTAAACCTCAGAGGAAATATACAACATTGTTTTGTCATTAGGACAAAAACTCAATAATAAGAAATCCTTTACAATAGCATAAGTGGGTTTATCACCTGCCTATTTTCAGTTCACTAAAATTTTACAAAATGTAGCATTTACATTTCTTTACATGTGTGTAAAGGAAAAAAGGCTTTAGCATTCTTACTCTGGTTAGATGTTTGCTATAAATAAAACTTTTTCTCAAAATTATTTCACCATATAATTCAATAACATGTCCGCCATTCTACTTTTGTTCCATCTGAATAGAATTCTTTTATGAAATATTGAGCTACATTTGCTCATAGCATCACAAATTCAAATCCATAATCAAGGCCTAATCTCTAAAATACTTGTGGTCAGTTGTAAATCAACTTAGTTGAGTTTTCTTTCTTTGTGGAACTACATTGTTGTGGAGGCACTAAAATGTGGACCTCCTTCAAGTGGGTAGATTCCATCACACAATAGTCCATATTTGTCTAATAATCTATTGGTTGGAGTGGACTATACTACCATCTGAAGTCCTACTTAAGCATTTTGGGTATGAGTGGTGAGCTCTTTTAACTTATCATGGACGTGTTTCCTTTGCTTGTTGGGTTCTTTCTTTTGATTAAAATGTTTAATTTTTTGACATTTAATAAAACATGGGGCTTTAAAATAAGAGGCATGGTTAAGGCATGTACCTAGGGAATTTCTGGGCAACACCCAAGTATGGCTAACACTTTGTAGGATTTAAATGGAACTTTGTTGGATCCGATTAAAGCTGCAAGAGTGATCTAATATGTATGGTATTTTTTAATGTCTTCTAACAAAGATCTTTTTATTTTAGGATCATTTAGACTTTGTATATCTCAATTTTTTATCATATATTAATTTTCGTGCTTTGTAACCTTGAAAGATCATATTATTGTGTTTGTTGTTTATACATGTTTATAAGCTAGTCTACACTTTGTATTTATGTATTTTTAATTATCAGTATACATAAAATTATATAAATAACTATTATATACATATTTTACAATAAAAATATATATTAATATGGATGTCTTGATAACATTGATGAGGGGCTTATTATAGTTTTCAGCACAAAATACTAAATCCTGCATAGCCATTTCAATTTTTTCAGTGAGACTTAGGCTATCGTTGACCTGTTCAGCATTGTAAGTTACATGTTTCCCTTTGGCTAAAACATTTTTTCAGGTACCGAAATATCAGAGACACATTTAGGATTTTAAAATGAAGAATGTATGTTAATTTGTCATTAAGATGTAGGGCTTAAGATGCTGAGGATGGAATCTTAACTCTCAATTGATGGTTTTGGAATCTGAAAATTCTTAACTTCAGTGTGAAATTAAGGATTTCAAAATGGATCACTTTGCATCTACATATACTAGATTTGGTTGAGATTCAATTTCTGGACCATGACCTTCCAATCCAGCAGTCTAAATATCAGGCAAGATTTTCTGTTAAAAATTGCTTTGAAGCACTCCGTTGATCATGTAACATGCCCCTTTTTGGCCTATAAGATTAAATGGAAGCGAACATTCTACTCAAATTCAGGGCTTGATAGGTTCTTTCTTTTCATTTCCCATGGATTGTTGTTCGTTGCTATGTAACCACATGCATGGTGGTGATCTAGTGAGCTCAGTTGCTAGAGAGTGGGAGAATGAAGGATTATTATTTTCACAAGAGCTGCACGTCTGAAATTTTTTACTTTTGAGTGAAGCATGGGAATGTAGCCTTTTAGTTTATATTTATATAAAACTAATATGGTTTTGACTTAAATATGTTAATGTATTTCTATTTGATGCTTATTTCTCAATTAGAATCTTCTTACCCTTTTCCAAGTCTATGTTAATAGCAATAGTCAAAATTTCTTTAAAATTACAAAAATTAAGAAAAACTACAAAGATATGAAGGTTGAAGTGAGTAAACCATTGAAGAGATCCATAAATATATCAATGACATAAAACATAATTAAGAGTAATGAAAACCTGAAAAAATGTTATATTTTTTGAAAGCACAGAAGTGTTACATTTATAAATGCATTTCTGCTGCTGGTCCAAGTGACCTACTAGGCTCGTGTTATTCTATGTGTGCTGCCTGGGTAGTTTGTAGAATGGCCACAAATCATTTTTATTTGGCTAATATTGTGAATGACTTTGACATGGGTAATTGGCTACTTAATGAGTACTTATATGGAAATGAGACCAACCAGATTAGCAAAGTATATAAAAAGCACTTGCAATCTACCCAGTAAATAGGTTGGGACGATGTTCATCTGAGGCAAAATGAGTGCCAGACCTGCAATAAAAGTAACCAACAATACATTTGGTGGATGACAACCTTCTGAGTAAAACACATAAGGTCGGATGTTCATATGAGCCAACGACAGCCATTACTCTCCAGCAAAGGTTGCTTCACTCGGATCTCCTGCAGAAACAACATTTTCAGTTGTCTTGGTAAGGCAGTATCCTTGATGCACTTCAACTTTGCATCAGCCAAAACCCTGGACACACTTAGACACTAGTGAATGAAAGTAGCAAGCCAGCCTATACTGTTGAGATGTTCCTAGATAAGATGCTTGATGAAAAATACCATGATATTCAAATAATAAAGGTATGCCATGTTGCAGATAATCAAAAACAATATAAGTATGAAATTCATGTTATGGCTCAATTGTGTTTCTTTTCATCGAAGATGCTTTCATTACATGAGAGACGTCATTGAGAAAAATAATAAAATAATGGAACTGCAAGAAACACTCAAGGTGTCATGGATCTCGTACATCTAAATTCTCAAAATTGAGTTTTTTTTCATCGAAGAAGCTTTCATTACATGAGAGACATCATTGACAAAAATAATAAAATAATGAAACTGCAAGAAACACTCAGGGTGTCATGGATCTCGTACATCTAAATACTAAATGAATTGACTCCTTGGGTACACTACTACAACTCTATTGGTGAGAGGGATATGAAGACTCTGTGTGTTTTCCAAGTTTACATAGATACATTGAATTGGATGAAAACACGATGAAAAAGATGGAATATTCAGTACTTATCAGTAGGTTTATGCTCCATGCAAGGCATCCAACATCTATGAGTCAAAAAACAAACATGTATCAAGCTTCTATGAAAATGTTGATCAAAATTTTGCTGAAATCACGTTAAGTACATTAAAAAACACCAAAAATTACAAATTTTGGTATGGAATTTTATGAAAGTCATAATAATTAGTAATACACATCTAGAAATAATTGAATTCGATTTTTATACATTTATTACATTGAAATTCTAACTATAGAAATTTATGAAAAACAAAGATTCACGTAGTTGACTCCACAAGTAGGATTATGGCTTTGATTGTTGTTATGACATTGAAGTTTAAAAACACAGCATACTTTATACTAGTGTGTTGAGTGGAAGAAGGTGGCACGAAACCCTAGAAATCTAGGTTTTCTGTAAAAACTATATTTCAATCTAATTTCATTACATATATATAGGTTAAATGAGTTTAGATATGGATCCTTAAATAGATCTTGAAGTATCCAATAACCTAATAACCTAATAATCTAACACTCCCCCTTAAGCTGGGGCATATACATATCACACATGCCTAGCTTACAATACAATCTTTTAAAAGGAGTAGCATTCAACCCTTTGGTGAGAATATCTGCCACTTGATCTTCAGACTTGATAAAGGGTGTAGATATGACTTTCTTTTGAACATTATCCTGAATGAAGTGACAGTCTACCTCCACATGTTTGGTTCTCTCATGAAACATGAGGTTGGATGCAATATGTATGGCAGCCTGATTATCACAGTACATTGGCATTGGACTGGTATGATCAACTCCAAGTTCAAACAGTAACGCCTTGAGCCACACAAGCTCAGCTGATGTATTTGACATACTCCTGTATTCTGCTTCGGCACTGGATTTTGCAATCACATTTTGTTTCTTGCTCCTCCAAGTAACAAGATTACCCCTAACGAAGGTCAACCAACCGGAAGTAGACTTTCTACTGTTTCTGTCTCCCGCATAGCTAGCATCAGAATAGCCTTTAATATCAACATGACTATGCTTCTTATACAGAAGGCCTTTTCCTGGAGTACGTTTAATATATGCCAGCAAGCGAAGGACTCCTCGCCAATGAACCTCCCTGGGAGAGTGCATGAACCGACTCAATAAGTTAACTGTGTAAGATATATCAGGTCTGGTGACAGTCAGGTAGATAAGTTTCCCAATAAGTATCCTATATCTACTTGGATCATCAAACAAGGGGGATTTAGTGTCCTATAAAGAGTGAGTCTGTTCAATGGGAGTTTCTTTTGGTTTACAACCTTCACGCTCAGTCTCTTTGAGTAGATCCAAGGCATATTTCCTTTGGGATAGCGATATGGTCTCATCTGAATGCACCAATTCAATGCCTAGGAAGTAACGAGGAGTGCCCATATCTTTGGTGGCAAAGTGTCTGCGCAGAAAGAGCTTAGTGTCTTCAATGCCCTTGGTATCACTATCAGTCAATAACATATCATCCACATATACGGCAAGGATGATAACCCCATGAGTAGTGTGTTTAACAAAGATAGAGTGATCCACTCTACAACTGTGAAAACCATCACTCTACATAACTCTGCAGAAGGTCTCAAACCAGGCCTTGGGACTTTGCTTGAGACTATAAATGGCCTTGTGAAGATCATAGACACGTGTCTCCCCCTGAGCAACATATCCAGGAGGTTGCTCCATATAAACCTGCTCATCAAGATCACCATACAAGAATGCATTCTTGACATCCAGCTGAACCAATGGCTAGGAAGAATTGACGGCCAAAGAGAGAATAACACGAATGGAGTCCAAGCGTGCCACTGGCGAGAAAGTCTCGGAATAGTCAACGCTGTACTCCTGAGTGAAGCCACGAGCAACTAAACGTGCCTTGTAGCGCTCAATAGAGCCATCAGGCCAGCGCTTGATGGTAAACACCCACCTGCAGGAGACCACATTTGCCCTAGGGGGACATGAAACAAGCTCCCATGTGCCACGAGAGAGAAGGGCACCCATCTCCTCATCCATGGCAGCCTTCCAATGAGGAACCTAAAAAGCTTCTTGATAATCCCTGGGTATAGACTCATTAGAGATAGCTAGAGCAAAAGCACGAGAGTTAGAAGGAAGGCTAGCATAGGATACAACATGAGATAAAGGATGTTAAGTGCATGAGCGAGTTCCTTTACGTAAGGCAATAGGAAGGTCATTATCAGCAAGAAGAGAAGGTGGTACCGTAGGAGGAGAACCTGCAACCGGATCAGAGGCGGAGGACGAGTTCTCAACAGGAGGAGCATGTGTTCGTCGACGGTAAACCTGCAAGGTATTAGATTGAGAGGAGTTCTCAACGGGATGTGTGAAGGTAGTAGGCAATGGAATGTTAAGGGGTGAGAGTTCAGGTGTATCAGATGGCAAGTTGGTGGAGAGTGGTGACTCATTAGAGAAGTAAGACTGAGACTAAAAAAAGGTAACATTCATGGAGGCATAATAGCGTTGGGTTGGAGGATGATATAGCCGATACCCCTTTTGATGATGAGAATAACCAACAAAGGCACACTTGATGGCACGAGGGGATAGCTTGTTAAGACCAGGCGTGTGGTCGTGGACAAACGCTACACAACCAAAAACTTTAGGAGGTATGGGAAAAAAATTGCGATTAGGGAACAGACGAGAAAGAGGAACAGCCCCTCCTAAGGGAGTTGAAGGCATACGATTGATCAAGAAAACGGAAGTAAGAACAGCATCAGACCAAAGATAATGGGGAACCTTCATGTGAGCTATAAGAGTGCGAGCAACATCCAAGATATGACGATGTTTGCGTTCAGCAACCCCATTTTGTTGAGAAGTATGAGAGCAGGTAGTCTGGTGAATAATTCCAGAGGTACAGATAGCCTGAAAATCCTGACTAAGGAACTCAAGAGCATTATTTGTGCGCAAGACTTTAGATAAAATGACAAATTAATTTTTTATTTCAGCCAAATTTTTTTTAAATACATCAAGAACATCTTTACGGGACTTTAATAGATAAGTCCACGAGACTCGAGAGTAATCATCCACAAATACAACATAGTACCTGTGCCCTCCAACAAACGTGACACGACTAGGGCCTCAGATATCACAGTGAACAATATCAAAAATGCTAGTAAGAGATGTAAAACGAAGACGCTTAAAGGTTGCACGATGGTACTTCCCAAACTGACAAGACTCACATTGAAAAGAAGAAACAGAAATCCAAGGAAGGGCTTGACACAGCTTTTGATGTGAAGGGTGTCCAAGCCGATAATGCCATAGAAAGGAGGGATCAGAACTATCTTTCCCAGCAGCCAATCCTCTCGGAATACGATCCTGAACTAACACATAAACTCCAAAAGTTGAAGCTTACGCCCCAAACCAATCCTCTTCCCCGTCTAAAGGTCCTGAAAAACAACATGAAAAGGGAAAAAGGTCACAAAACATTGTAACTGGAAGGTGATGGTGCTAATGGATAACAGGTTAAAGGAAAAATTGGGCACATATAGGACGTTGTTTAGCCGTATCTGCGAGGAGACTTGAATCTCCCGCTGTCCAGATACAGAACACGAGCGACCATCAACAATAGTAATAGAGGTGTAATCAGGAAGAGCACAAAGTTTCTTAAACAGGGTAGAGGTACCTGAAACATGGGTAGTGGCGCTAGAGTCTATGACCCAAGAATCACCTGCAAAAGCAATCAAGGCCTCAGAAGATTGTATACCTGAATGACGAAGCGAGGCCTGTGCTATCATGGCAGTAGGAGTTTGTCCCTGTCCCTGAAGGAGACGAGCATAATCTTCCTGAGATAAAGTGACAGTTGTAGATCCTGAAGAAACTAGAGGAGCAGTTTGTGGCTCGAAAGTGGCGGCACGAGCAAATTGAGGTTTTAAGTGTGAAAATTTTTCCCAGCACTTCTCACTCTTGTGACCTAATTTGCCACACCATTGGCATTTGGGTTGTGATCTATCCTCACGTCCACTACGACCACGGGAGGCAACCAAGGCGGATGGGTCAGCAACATGAGGTTCAAATAAGCCAGTAGCAACACGTAGAGCCTTACTAAAGGCCTCATCTAGGCTCGGCATGTACTCAGCACTAAGAATGGATCCGCGAATCTAAGATGCAACATCTGGGTTAAGAGCAGCAAGGAACACAACAACTGCAAGCTCCTCCCGGTAGTGCTGGAATACACGGATATCGGAGGTGGGAGGTTGATAAACATTGAGCTCGTTCATCAATCCTCGAAGGGTACTGAACAATTGTTGAATTGAACTGTCACCCTGTCTAATCTGAAGTAAACTCTCATAGACCGAAAAAGTCTTCGATATATTCTTATCATTACCATATATGTGGCGCACAGTATCCCATAGAACCTTGACAGGTCTAAGCATGGATACTCTATTGGCAACAGAGTTATCCATACTTGAGACCATCTAAGTGATGATAGCGGCATCATTAGCCAGTCAGTCTCTGTATTGCGGATCTTTCACATCAGGAGGAGGTTGATACAAATGATGCTCCTGACGGAAAGCTATCACAACATTTTCAAAGTTTTGCACCCAAAGTATGTAATTTGACCCATTTAATTTTTGTGAAATGCCAGGGAAACTCCTAACAAGGAGGTCACCACTCCTTGGGGTTGAGGAGCAGGCCATTGGTAGGTCTGCAGTGGACCAAGCAGACCAAGGATGATGAGGCCGAGTCTACGGTGGACCAAGCAGACTCGAGACAGCAAGATAAAAAAAAAATATTGAACAGACCTTTAAGGCATCTACCCTAAGGATGACCCACACCTATTTGACAGTGCAGCATCCATCCAGAAGGCAGATCAGATTTGCACAGTACACAGCAGAATCCAGTAGCATAATCCAGCCAGCACGCACTCTGTTCCCCGGTGGATACAAGTGGCCGGAGATCAAGGGGGCCTGGCGACAGTGCTGAGGGGAAGCGATTGGGACGCGCTTGTGCGTGGGTCGCGCACACAGGGACGTGTGCACAGGAACACGCGCATGCGTGTGTCGCGCACAGGGACGCGCGCGTGTGCGGGTCGTGCGCGCCTGGAGGTGATGATCGGCGGACGATCGGCGGCGAACGAAAACCTTCCTCTGATACCAAGTGGAAGAAGGTGGCACAAAACCCTAGAAATCTAGGTTTTCTGTAAAAACTATATTTCAATCTAATTTCATTACATATATGTAGGTTAAATGAGTTTAGATATGGATCCTTAAATGGATCCTGAAGTATCCAATAACCCAATTACCTAATAATCTAACATGTTGGACTTGGAGTACAAGAAATTTTTTAAAGTACGGTATTAATATTCTGAAAATTTGTAAAAAATATTTTGGAAAACCCTTAGATGATGTATTTGTCTCCATGAAAACCTTAGATCTAAGTATAAAACTATTAACCTACACATGCAAACTTAAAAGAATGTAAAAGGGACACTTGCATAGCTATGCCATTGAGAGATAGATCCCATCAAGGAAGCACAAATTCCAATGAAATGAAGGTTTTGGCAAGGTAGAATGCATTACTAACAATGGGGACTTGGAGAAAAAAATTAGAAAATGAGAGGAGAAAAGATGTGATGGGTATGCACAAATGAAAGTAGGGAGAAAAGACAACTTGTGTGCTAAATGCCTGTTTAAAATTCACTAACTTCTACCTACACAAAATTTTGGTGCTGACATTGTGTTAACATAGCTCCACCACCTTGCAAAACTGACATCTGTCCATTTGTTGTATTAGGTTGTAGAGATTTTGACACATGTTGCTGATATTTCAGCAACATGTGTTGGCATGGATTTCGATGGCTCCAATCATCAATGTCACAATCCAAAGTAGAAAGCTTTTAAGAGAAGAAATGTAGTAGGTGATACATGTAATGCTCTTCAGGCCCCAAATCATTGTCTTCCGGTCCATAGATCTTGCATGAGAACACAAAAGCAAGAAAATTTTTAACACGTTGGAAAAAATTTTAATTTTGCTGACAGGAGGATTGGTATGAAAATTAGGAATGTAAAGAACCCTACAAGGAGTTGAAATTGTTTGAAGGCAACTGACTATGATGGGTCATACAAGAATGAGTTCCATTAGTATCAATGATTTAGGGTATAGAAATAGTAGGACAATCAGGATGAAAAAACTTAGTTAATCTCAATTCAAACATACCTGTAACCTTTCTTCAGTGAAAGACAAACAATATTGGCATACTTGATGAAAGAACTTATTTATCATGCTCATCCTCAAAACAGTCTATCAGCCATATGAGCAGTATCCTACTACCATCTGTTGAACTCACTTTGGCTTGTTGAACATGTTTGGACATTCCTTTTTACTTTGTTACTCCATTGGTGCCATATTCCCATGTCTTCCTTTAGATTGGTTTATATATGACATAGGTGTGCTTGTGGATAAGGTCATTGAGAATGTTTGAAGAATGTCACTGTCAAATATTTGTGCTTGAATCTCAAAAGCAATGTCAAGTTCATTGTTATTAAGGTGGGTGCCTAAGCAGCTTACCTGCATTAGGCACCTGAGTGATTTCTATGGTTGGACAGTTACATACCTTGCCTTCTTTGTAACTTTGTGTTTTATAGATGATCAAAAACATATACTGTTTCCTTCTGTGAGTTTGTTTATCATTTTGTAAATTTATTATGTGTTTTTCTTCATTTTTTATTTTTTATTTTATTAAATTATTTCATTTGCTTTTCTACACTTGCATGCTTTCTTTTTGTTTTGTAGGCTGTATTTTGTTGTCCTATGCAAAATAACTTATTTCAGATATTACACCATTTGTTTTAATTATGATTTAAATGTACCATACATTATAGTCAAGTTAAAGTGTGAAACGATTTTACTACCACATGTTTTCACATATCTCCATATGTTGGAAACTTTGGCTGCATTTGGTAATAACTTTTTTAGCTCTAGAAGTAGCAAAAAGTGAGTTTTACAACTCAAAATAAATGCTTGAAATGACTTCAACTCTCGCATTGCTTGAAAAGACAGGTCATGGGAATTAATGTATTTTGATATTTAAATAAGTGATGTTAATGTTAAAATTATATTTTTTAATGTTGATGTGATTGGATGTTAATGTTGAAATTGTATTTTTTAATGTTGATGTGATTGGATGTTATGATAAGGTTAATATAAAAAAATTGTCTCAGGAATCTGTCGATGTCATCATGACATTGTGAGTGATTTTTAAATGGAGGAGTGATATTCCCAAACGAAGCCTTCGACTATGAATTGTGTCAACTAGCAATGTACATCAAGAAGTGTGCAAGTCTTGAATTGATTCAAACCCATGATATATTCTTCTCATTTTTGTAAAAGTGTGCATCACTACAAGAAAATTTCTTGGCAAATCCATGCTAGCTTTTATTTTCTAGAAATATTTTACTTGATCTCCTTGCCTTTTTTTTGTATGGCATCAACCCTAAGTGAGTTGATATTCTATTATTCATTTGCTTGATTCACTATCACTAAGTGAAATTGATCTTTTAATGTAGGGGACTAAACGATCACGGACAGGTACAACAGAATCGATAGATCGAAGAGGCAATGTTGCCAGTGGAATTGTCCAAGATTCATGCAAATCTAACTACAATGTTGTTGGAACAAATAGTCCTCTGATTCCTGGATTTGGAGAAGCTCAGTATGGATCTTTTTGGGATTTTACCAATAGAAGCAATTGCGATACTATAAATATTGATGACCTTATTTCTGAATTTGGAGGATTTGCAGACTTTTTTGAAGATGACCTTTTGGACATTGGGGAGGTATTTTACATATTTAATACTCATCTTTCTTGAATGTTTCAAAATTTTCTTTTGTGTTCTCATATTATATGATCTGATGATTACTCTATTTGTTTGAGATATAAGTATTAATAGACTTATCTCAAATTCTCTTTATTACTGCTACTTCTACTATAATAACTATTACTGGTTGCGGTTATTACTTTTGCTATGGCACCTAGTTCTTTATGTTTTTTCTATGCATTTATTATTTTTCATTTTGTTTAAGTTTGTTGAATTGTTATTGAGTCTGTTACATGCTGAATGCTCTAGTTGAGAGTGTTAGAACATATTAATGTATGAAGGTAGGGTTATTGTGTGAGTTGAGTTCCACATTATTTAAATCATGTTGTCTGTTTTAGGTAGTCTCTATGTATTGTGCCCTGATATTTACTAATGACATATTCCACTTCCACCTATCTCTTGTACTCTCACATTAAACATTTAATTATTTTGCTTTGCACCATATAAATGATTTTTTTTGATATTTAAATTTTATCTAATGGAATGATCAAGAAAGCATTTCTTTTGAAATTATCTGTGTAGCCCCCAGGTACTGCTGAATCACAGGTTCATGTTTTTTCAGTTACTGATTGTGGGGATATCAGTGACAACCAAATTGTGGGAGCTGATGGATCGGAAAAGACCCCTTTGTCTGGATCAGCTTTACCACATTTTGAAGAATTTATCCAGCATTCTTCAGCACTTAATAATGAGCTTCTTGATGGTAATATGGATCCTACTAAGGATGCAAGGCCATCGTCTGTTCCTGGCCACTCTATAGCTCCATCATCATGTAAGTATGATTATGTGATGAAAGCTGAAGCAATTATAACTTTGGCATCGGAATATTCTGCAGTTAAAGCACCCAGAAGTGAGTTTTCTACATCAATTTTCAGAAGCCCATATCTGCCAAAATGCAAAAGAGTTGAAAGTCCTTCAAATATATTGCCATATAGATACAGTGCAACTCCACCTTGTTCTCCACTGGTGGGGTCATCAGAAGAGAAAAGTGAACTATCTGCTGGATCAATGCTTTCTTGTGGGGACCATGTTGTGAGCTCAGTTAATTCTATGAAGTACTATAATCATGTTGAAGGTCGGAAGAATAATATTGAGAAGAATACACTTCAAAATGATGAGTTGACCTCTCATAGGGATGATTCAGTTTCTTTTCTCTCTGGAAGCACCATAACAACAGTTTCAAAAAATTCACTGGTCAAGGAGAAAGGAAATTTCTTGGAAGCAAGTCGTCTTCTTTTCTCTTTAAAGACAGTTCTTGCTACCGAAGTTGAATGTAGCATGTTCCAGGCTGCCATGTGTAGGATAAGGCATATACTGTTAACTTGCAACAATCAAGTTCCTGTGACTGCCAATATACTTGCTGGTCAAAAAATATATGATCAGGCCTTGAGTAATACATGCCTCACAGAAAGTATGCCTTCTAATAGGTATACGTCAAAGAAGAAAGACTCAATACCTGTCCGAATAGCTGGTGATATGGATGCACTGCTAGATCGTCCTGTAGCTTCACCAGTTGGTGTTTGGCGTACTGTTGGAGCTCCTAAAACTGCAATACCTTCAAGTACCATGAACCTTGAGAGTTCATCTTTTTCAAACAGTTGTTTCATCGAGGAAGACTTGCCTGTCAATGACCAAAGGCAATCTGAACTGGTTGATGCTATTGCTTTATTAGTTCAGCAGTCTACATCCTTTGTTGATATTTCTCTAGATACATGTGATGGAGATGGACCTTATTACTGGCTCGCATTGCAGGAGCAAATCCGCCGTGGATTTGCTTGTGGGCCTTCAAATGTTCATGCTGGCTGTGGTGGTCTTTTGGCATCTTGCCACTCTCTGGATATTGCTGGTGTTGACTTAATTGATCCACTCTCTGGTGATGTAAGCTTCAAGTTTAATACTGAATTGATATTGAAATGTGTGCTTGTACGTATATTTACTATTTTCACACTTAATTGGAATATGGCACCAGCAACTGGTAGCACCAATTGTTTCATCGTTTGTTAAACATTTCTTACCAATTTTTTGAGTCTGTAATGCAATATAACTCACAAAATTGGCAACTAAGAAGTAAAGCTGATGATGGAACCTACTAGTTTGCTTCTTGAAAACATTGTGTAGGATTTAGTGACCTTTCAAAATAACAAAAAGTAGCAAATATGGTAGTTAAGTACAATGATAGATTACAGAGTTCCCACATTGGTATTGTTGGTGCAATTTCTCCATGCATTGGGCCGCATAATGCAACTTTAAAGAATTATTTAATTTCAGTCATTAGGTATTTTTAAGAATGTTAGAGTATTGGCCTATTAGGCCCATTACCTTTTGTATATATTAGTATACTTGTAGTTACTACACAAGCAATACAAATCTTTTTGTCGTCACATGGTATCAAAGCCTGTGAGGATGCCCTAACCGCCGCCATTGCCATTCCCATCGTTCCCCATCTTCATCTTCAATGGAGCCGACGGTGAAAGATGAGTGGACCTCCAAGTTCACTGCTACTGGCATTAAACTCAATCCCATCAACTATCATCTCTGGGTGAGTGCCTTTGAGAACTTCCTTGCCGCACACTTGAAAGAGAAGCACCTTCATGAAGATCCATCGGATGTGAAGGCCGTCGAGTACAATACTTGGTATGTGGTAGACTACACGGTGGTTAGCTGGCTTCTTGCGAGCATCGATGAACTAATCACCCGTAGCATCTCTCGTGTTTGCCTGGCGCAACACATCTATGAGCAACTCCGTGCAACCTATGGCAATGAAAACAACATCGCTCACGTCTGTGAGATTTACGAATCTCTCTTCTCGAATCGTCAAGGTGACCGATTGATTCTCAACTACTACAGTGTCATCACTGTGCTCCTTGACGAATTGGATATCTATCAACCGTTTGTTTAGGACCTTGCGACGCAATGCCACTATTGCCAAGAGCTTGGCATTGTTGTCTTCCTCTTTGGCCTGCATTTTGAGTTCGTCGGCCAAATTTGCAGGTCGATCTTGGGTGGCAACGCTGTTTCGTCCCTGCAGACCACTCTCAATTGCACACTTAGGGTCATGCGGTCAGCCCCTTCTCCCTCTCCTGAGCCCTCAGCCCTTTTCTCCTAGAGCATCAACAGTAGAGGCGGCCGCAATTGGACTGATCGTGGATGGGGTGGCAAGCCTCGATCGGTCTACACCCATTATGGAAGGCGTGACCATGTCTTTGAAAAGTGCTAGGCGAAGTTCAGCCATCTAGCTCATCCCTTGACTTTGGCTGCCACTGTTACCTCTGGATCTTCTAGTGCCCCCTCCACCTCCTCTAGGTTTGTTGCCATTTCTTAGCAAGCATATGATGAATATCTCTCTATGAAGGCAAATCAAGGTTCCACTACTCATGTTGCTAATGCCTTCTTTTCTAGTATAGTTTCTTCCAATTTTGCTTTTGGACATACTTGGATTATTGATTCCAGTGCTTCCCCACACATGTCTGGCACCAAATCCTTGTTTATTTGCCTATCCGAGCTCCCTCATTTACAATCAGTGGCAATTGTGGATGGCTGCAATTGTATTGTTCATGGTGAGGGTAGTGTTACCCCCACTTCCCAAATTACACTTGAAAAAGTATTATATGTTCCTGATTTTCCCATTAACTTGCTATTCATTAGTGTTATTACCAAACAATTATATTGTACCTTCCAAGATTTGCAGACGAAGAAGAGGATTGGTTTGGGGCATGAACGAGGCAACGGTGTTTATGTGCTAGCCAAAGATCACATACCTCGAGGGTTGGTTGTCATCCTTATGTCAGGTGATTCATCTCTTTGGCATCGTCGGCTTGGATATCCTTCTACTTGTAAGCTTCAAGTGGCTTTGCCTTGGATCAATGTGTCTTCTGTTTTGTGTCAGTCCTATATTCTAGGTAACTTTCATGCTACTTACCGGAGTCGTGAGTTATCTTCTTCTTCGTCTTTGTTAGAAACTGTTTGTTGTGATATTTGGGGTTCATCGCATCATGCATTTGTTTCTGGTTACAATTATTACATTGTATTCATAGATGAACATTCTAGGGTTTCATAGGTGTATCTTTTGAAAGATCATAAATGTGTTATTGACGTTATTCACACTTTTTTTAATGAAATTTGCAATCAATTTTCGCTTACACTCAATGTGCTTTGCATTGATAATGCCTTGGAATTTTTACAACATGATGTTCAATTTTTTTGTGCTACTCATGACATTATTCACCAAACCACTTTCCCTTACACATCTCAACAGAATGAGTTTGCTGAGCATAAACATTGTCATCTCCTTGATGTTGCTTGAACCCTTCTTGTTGAAATGCGTGTCCCTCATTACTTGTGGTTTGATGCTATTTTTATCACTTCATATTTGATCAATCGCATGCCATCTTCGGCTTTGGGAGTCCAGGTTCCTTTTCGTTGTCTATTTCTTGACAAAGATTTGTTCACTCTTCCTCCACAAGTTTTTGGGTGCATGGTCTTTGTCAAAAATCTCTCTCTTGGTCTCGATGAACTTGCTCTTCACTTTCTTAAGTGTGTGTTTGTTGGTCATTCCCGAACTTAAAAGGGATACTGCTGTTTCCATCCTCCCACTTGTCATTATCTCACTTCCACTGATTTTTGCTTTCTCGAGGACACACCCTACTTTGAAGATGTTACCACCTCTCCGTCAGTTGATGTTTGTCCTCGTCCCTTGAATGTCTCCCCTGCTATTGTACCTCCCACTAAGTCACCGACCCCTCCCTTAGGTGCTCCTCTACAGGTTTATCGACGGTGCCAACACAAAATTGTTGTTCCTCCGATCATTGCACCACCTACCTCTTCGCCTACAGATCCCCCCTTCTTTGACCTTGACCTTCCCATTGCACATTGCAAAGGTACCCATTCTTCTACAACTCATCTCATTTCTCATTTTGTTTCCTATGATTCTCTTGGTTCCTCTCATCGCCAGTTTACTATTTCCTTATTTTGGAATCAATTCCTAAGAATGTTCAGGAAGCACTTACCCATCCACATTGGAAGTCTACCATGCATACAAAAATGTAGGCATTAGTTAGTCGTGGCAAGTGGGACTTGATTTCTTGCCCACCCAATGCTTCAGTTGTTGGTTGTCATTGGGTCTTCACAATCAAGCGCCAAGCTGATGGCTTAGTGGATCATTACAAAGCCCGCCTTGTTGCTCGTAGGTTCACTCAAACCTATAGTGTGGATTATGAAGAGACATTTTTCCTTGTGACCTATCTCAACTCCATTTGGATTTTGCTATCTGTCGTCGTCAATCAACGGTGGTCTCTCTCTCAGATGGATGTTAGCAACACCTTTCTTTATGGTGATTTGGATGAGAAGGTGTTTATGGAGCAACCTCCTGGGTTCGTTGCTTAGGGGGAGAACATAATTTGTTTGCTGCAAAAGGTTATTTATGAGCTCAAACAGAGTCCACGAGCTTGGTTTGCCAAGTTTAGTTCAGTCATGTTGCAGCATAATTTCAAGAAATGTATTATGGATCCATTAATCTTTGTCCAAAAAAGTTTTGAAGGTTATATTATTTTAGTAGTTTATGTGGACGATATCATTCTGACTGGTAGTGATGCAATGAGTATTCTCATTACCAAGAATTTCTTGGCACAATATTTTTCTATAAAGGATCTGGGCAAGTCTAAATACTTTCTTAGCATAGAGTTCGCATACAAAGGTAATCAACTTTCACTGTGCTAAAGAAAATATGCATTAGATATGTTAGAGGAGACAAGGCTTTTAGGCTGCAAGCCCGAGTCTACTCCCATGGAGGCGAACACTCATTTTTGGGATAGTGATTCCACACATTATCCAAATGTTGCTCAATATAGAAGGTTCATTGGCAAACTTATCTATCTCACCGTCACAAGACCTAATATTGCCTATGCTGTTGGGATTCTTAGCCAATTTATGCAAGAACCCAAACATACATTGGGATGGTGCGCTACGTGTCTTAGCTTATATTAAAGGAAGTCCAGGAAAACGGCTTATCTATTCCAAGCATGGACATTTGCTTGTCAAAGCCTATTCTGACTTGGGATATGGTGGTGATAGTAAAAGAAAGTCTACATCGGGCTATTGTACCTTTGTAGGAGGCAATTTGGTGACTTGACGAAGCAAGAAACAGAATGTCATTTCCAAGTCAAGTGCAGAGGCCGAGTATAGATCTCTGTCTCAAATTGCTAGTGGGATGGTATGGATAAAAAACTTATTATCTGAATGGGGAATTAGTGTCACTCAGTGTATGTCCATGCATTGTCATAATCAGGCCACCATTTATATAGCCAACAATGAATCCTTTTGGGAACATACAAAGCACATTGAGATCGATTGTTATTATGTCCGTGAACAGGTAGACAAAGGGATCATCACCTTGCCATACACACCATCGATTGAGATTACTGATATTTTTACCAAGGTGTTTAGAGTTAGCTTGTTTAATGATTTATGTTACAAGTTGGGGCTTCTAGACATATATGCTTCAGTTTGAGGGGGAGTGTTAGAGTATTGACTCATTAGGCCTATTACCTTTTGTATATGTTAGTATACATGTAGTTACTACACAAGCAATACAAATCTTTTTGTCTTCACAAAGAATATTCCATTTTATTTTTTATATATTTCATTTATTACGTTTTGTTAAGATTCCGTACTTTGCTGTGGCTTCTGCTTCACCTTGATTCATGGCATTAATTGCACTAGCTTAAGACTGTAGTGGAGCTTATAGAACAGAACATTCCACGTGCATGTAAAGTCTATGAAACCTGCACATTACCATTCACAAGTCTCAATGGTTGAATGTTTCATTTATAGCATTATCCTTTCCCCCAACCTATTCCTTTTAAAAATTTCATATTTTCAGAACATGTTTGAAATATGTCTATCATCTACAACAGGTTAGTGTATCTTCAGTCATTAGCTTGCTTTTGTCTGACATAAAATTGTCTTTGAAAACGGCTTTTGGGAATTTGGATGGACCTTTGTCTATGACTGATTGGTGCAAGGGCCACAGTCAATCTAATGATGCCACTGTTGCTGGTGATATAATTTCTGCTGAATTTCATACTAGTGAAGCAAGTGATTCGTCGAGTTCAACTACCTTTGCTGGAGATCCAATCAGCCCATCAACAGCTTTAGCTAGTGGCATATCTTCTCTTAAAGGTATAATTTTTACTACATCATTCAAATATTTTAATGCCTCTTACAGATAAAGAGCTTGTGTTACAGATGGGAGTCGAATTGATGATTCATATCAAAGACGATCAAATCATGAAACAGAGCAACAGACAAACAGTTCTCGTTTAAGATCTACTATTTCAACTCTTCCATTGCCTGCCATACTCGTTGGGTATTCCTTTGACTAATAAGGAACTTGCTAGTATTTCTTTTGTTTTTTCCATGTAATCATTCATTGCATTGTAACCATAAGACTTTTTTCATAGGTATCAAGATGATTGGCTGAAAACTTCATCAAATGCTCTCCAACTCTGGGAAAAGGGTCCACTTGAACCTTATGCACTACCAAAACCTGTGAGTTTCTCATAGGTCTCTATATACATGACTGTATATTTTCTTTTCATAGGATCCTATGCACATCACAGTACATTTTCTTTTTGTATTTGCATTTACACATCATTCAGAAGTCTGTATTACATTGTGTTACATATTTTGTTGACGATCTTGGAATTTTGGAACTGACTTCTGTCTTCTTTTCATTGCAGATTACATATTATGCTGTATGCCCAGATATTGATCTTCTTACCTCTGCTGCAGCTGACTTTTTCCAACAAATTGGAACAGGTTAGACAGTCGACTTTTCAGGCCTTACTCCTAGTTGGATTTGGGAATTCAACCATTCTTATTAAGCATTTAGTAAATAGCATTTGTGCTCTTCTTATTATGAATTTTCCCTAATTTATCTAATATTTCTCATCTTCCCTCTATTCCCCTCATACGTTTCTTTCAAATAAGGTCAGCACAATATTTGTTTGATGTTTTCATGAAAATTTCCCAATACTACTGAAGAGATGAAAAAGCTATTTCTTAGAGTTTTGCACAAGTAAATATGTAATTACCTTTTATTTAATACACATTATAAACTAAAAATGTTTCAGATTCATTACAAAATATAGTCTAAATCTTGTATAAATTGTGTTACTGCTCTGTTAAGCAGAAAATTTCTGATACCAAGAAAAAATTTGGCATATCTAGCTATGATATCAATGCCTAATGTTGCTTACTTTGTATCCATATCATACTGGTACCATACCTATCCTGCACTTTGACATCGTGCTTTTTTGTGTTAATTATGACTTGAGGAGCCATCATTTGTGACCTATATCTATGATACTCAAGTATGTTTACTAGTCACTTGTTCTCATACAAATGTGTATGATATGGCTAATGTTAGAGTTATTAGGGTAGTTAAAGGGGTTTTATGTAAATTATCCAATGTATGTTGTATTTATATCTCATCTCAACTCGCCCTCCAACCATTGATCAGTTTGCAATGACAACTCAAGGAAGTAGTTGAAGTCAGAATCAAGGTATTAGTAGAGGGGGATGTGGTCGTCTCCCACCATGTAAGCATTGCAAACACAGAAATCACTATTCTGAGAAGTGTTGGAAGAAGTTTCATAAGCTTGAGTCCATTTCTACTTGTCACATTACCACCTTTGTGTCCACAAGTACATCCACTGTGACAATGATATAGCCAAAATGTGTTGATTTCCTATGATTTTGAAAGTGTCAAGCCTTAACTAGTGCTTCCCATGTCATTGCCACATTCTTTGGTATTGTAGTGTTCTTAACTTTTAATAGTGACTCTTGGATTCTAAACTTTGGGGTATCATCTCACATGTCAGGTACTTGTTGTCTAAAATATTTGTACTTATAGTTGGTTGTTTTGATAACAACTTTTCTTATTCATAGGATGCCATCTAACCTACTAGGAGGCAAAATTCCTCTATGTTGTTTGCATCTTGGAGATGAGTTATTTCCTCTTCCTCTACAAATGTTTAGGTGTGTTACCTTTGTTTAGGATATCACTCCTGATCTTGATAAGTTTACTTCTCGATCTCTTAAGTGTGTCTTTGTGAGTGACCACTTTTCATGGTGCAACAATAGAAGGGGCGAGCTATGAATTACCCATGTTTGGATAGGGTGCTAATTAATTCTTCCTAGCCTGGTGGTTATGATATGACTGTGGAATACTTAGCCTGCATTTATTCTGATCATGGCCTGATGGTTAAACAGAGAGGTGAGAGAACCTGGGATTGTTTGACTTTTAGATTTCAAAGAATGTGGGTCACCCATGATGATTTTGATGGGCTGGTCGCCAGGTGTAGGGCCAGCAGAGTGGGTTCTTGTCCGATCATGAACTTTACCTGTAAACTTCAAAATTTGAAGAAACAGCTCAAGATACGGAATAGGTTTGACATTTGGGAGCATATTCATGGATAAGGACAGAATTCTTAAGGAGATTCAGCAGCTAGAAAGTAATCTGTGGGTTGAGGAATGGAATGGTGAGAAGGCCAGTAGTTTGGATGAATGTAAAATGCTATTAGTATCCAATGAGAATAGATTAAATATCTTTCTGGTGCAGAAAGCTAAATTAAAATGGCTTAAAGAAGAGGATAGAAATTCTCACTATTTCCACATGATTTTAAATAGGTGCTGAAAAATGAATTATTTTGAGCAGTCAATGCTTAATGATGGGGTCTCTAAGATGGTGCAGGACATCAAAGATTACACTGTTGAATTCTACTCTAAGAATCATAATATCAATCAGGACTAAGCTGCTGTCCTCTGAGAATCATAATATCAATCAGGACCTTATCAGGCTGATTCTGAACGTTATTTCTGGCGATGATTGCCATTGCTTCAGTGTGAAACCTGCTAGAGATGAGATCAAAAATGCAATAATGGATATAGAGAAGGATAGTGCTCTAGGACTGGATGGTTTCTTGGCATCATTTTATCAGAGATGCTGGGCTGTTGTTAGTGAAGTTCTGTTTTAGGCCATAGGTGCCTTTTTTGAAGGCAAGTAGTTGGATAAATCATGGAAAGCTACATTTTTTGCACTCATTCCCAAAAAACAAAATCCCACTGGTTTTAAGGACTTTTGACCCATTAGCCTTTCTAATGTGTGGTACAAGGTTATTTCTAAAATCTTGGCTTTAAGAATGGGGAGCTTGTTAAATAAATTAATTTCCAAATCCCAAAGACTCTACATATGCAAATTCATTCGCCGATGGTGTAGTGATTATATATTGGATGTTATCCAACATGTAGCCTACTAGAGCTCAAGGTGTTAGCATGATGTGTCTTGCCAGAAATATATGAGACACCCTTTGAAGAACCTTTGGATATGAGAAAAACATATTCAAAATCCTTTTGGTGCATGAATAAATCTTCAATCTAAAACAAGGGTACTTGATGTGTTAGGAACACTAAAGCACCTTGCATAGCCTAATTGATGAACTCAACATTTATCAACCCTCTACTATTGATATTATTGAGATTGACCAATATCATATGGTCTAGTTTGAATTCTAACATCAAGGGGCCAAGTTCTAATGGAAGACAAAATGCCCAATTTGAAAGAGACCTTTCCTCGAGGCATGTAGATATAAGAGGGTGTATGTACTCATTTGTGAGAAAGTACCTTCATGATTGTTGGCTTGCATGTTTAGAATAAAGTTGTCTATGTTATGGCACTATCAAATAAGTCTCCCATCTTATAATAAACTTAGATAAATTTTTCCATATGTTTTTGTTTCGTATTTTAATTATTAGTCATGTCAACTTGGTAAGCACATTCATGCTACCTTTAGAAGTTTTGAATTTAGTGTTGAGTCAAAGTCCATTTGAATTGGTTCATTATGATCTTTGGGATCCTAGTCATGTGCTTGTCATTTTAGGTTAAAGATATTATTTAGTGTTTGTTGATGACTATTCTTGTGTCTTTTGAGTATTTATATTGAATGATTGTCTTCATATTGTTGATGTATTCAAAAATTTATTAGCTAAAATAAAAAATCAATTTACGATGTCTCAAAAATTTTACCCACTAATAATGATCATGTAATTTGATTTTCAATCTGTGTTGTTTGGTTTATTACATAAGACTACCTACCCTTATATATCTTAACAAAATGGTCTGGTTGAGAGGAAACATTATTATATTTTTTATGTTGCTTGCACTATTACATTGTAGATGAATGTTTTTAAGTATCTTTGGTTTAATGCTATTTTGAGTGCTTCCTTTCTAATAAATTGTATGCCCTTAGCACCTTAGGGGGGAGAGGTTCCTCTTTGTTGTCTTAGGTTATTCTTCCATTAACTCCCCAGATTTTTGAGTGTGTTGTTTTTGTCAATAACCCATCACCAAGCCTTGACAAATTGTCTCTCATGTCTGTTAAGTGTACATTGTAGGCTATTTTCACACATAAAAAGGATACTATTTTTTCATCCTCCAAATCGTAAATACTGTCTATAGATATAACTTTTAAGTCTCAATCCTACCCTACCACCTCTAGCTACCTATTCCTATCCAGTTGGTGGGTTACAATCCCACCTCAATGCTTGTTGAGAATGTCTCATCTATTCAGGACACCTGAGGTCAGCGGTCATTGCAAGTATATCAATGTCACCAACAATAACCTATTGAATTTCAACACCATCCTCCTCAACCACATCTACGATTCAACTACCTAATGTCACCTCTTTAGGCCTCTCCCTACAAATTGCATTGTGGATGGGTAAAAGAGCTTGTACCTCCTATTCTATGTTTCATTTAGTTTCCTATGATAAACTTTTCCCTACCTTCTGTAGTTTTGCCTTGTTCCTGTTATCAAAGTCTATACCTAGAAATTATCATGAAGCTTCACATTAAAAAGAAGCAATGAACAAGAAGATGACCACATTGAAATTTTAGAGTACATGGGAGCTTGTGCCTTGTTTGAAGGGAGAAAGTGTTGTCTCCTGTAAGTGCATTTACGCCATCAAGTATAAGCTTGATGGGTTAGTTGATTGGTATAAAGCCTTTGATAGCTCGTGAGTTCTTGCAAACATATGACAAATTATTCCATGACATTCTTCCAAGTGGCACGTTTCTATTTCATTTAAGTCCTATTTCCATCAACTAAACTTGGTAGATCTTTTAGTTAGTTGTCAAAAATATCTTCCTATATTGTAACTTAGTTTAACAGGTACTTGCTCATAGGGGATCTAGGTATGTTTGCTCATGGGGGACTCATGCTTGTATGTTTAGAAAGGTAATCTATGAACTCAAGCATAGTCCTAAAGCTTGATTTAACAAGTTTAGCAAGGCCACTTATGATGGTTTTCATAAATGTACTATTGATCACTTGGTAATCTACAAAAACACACTTTTTAGATGTGTTGTACTAATAGTTTATGTAGATGGTGTTGGGTTTGTGATGTGGAGCCTGACTTGATGGATAATCAGGCAATAGCCGGCAAATGAAAAGTGGCAACTAGCACCTGTAGCCGGCTAGAATGTTGCAGTTGGAATAGGTCGTGGAGCCTAACTTGTTGAAGGCAGAGGAGTCAAGCGGAAGTCAGGGATATAGGTGGCAACCGGCAAATGTGAGGTAATAGCTGGCACTTGTAGCCAGCTAGAATGTTGTGGATAGGCAAAGGCTATGGAGCGGCTGCAGGTATGGCCAAATGTCCGGTAGTCAGCTGGAAGATCGGAAGCCAGTTGGGGACTAGACATGGCTGGCAAAGGACAAGCATAGACATGAAGTTCGTAATGTTACGGTGAGCCATAGACTAAAGTCCGTAGTGTTATGACAGGTCGTAGACTTAAGTTCGTAGTGTTACGGCAGGCCGTAGACTTAAGTTCGTAGTGTTATGACTAGCGGTTGGTAGAGGCAAGGAGTGGCTGACCAGAGGCATTTGGCTGACCACCAGATGGAAGGGCAGCTACTGCGATGCAATCGTTGGGATAACGCCACGTCAGATCTATTGATGATGAATCCAGATCGACGGCTAAAATTGGTTGTCCTGTTAGGATTTGATGTGTTGCTCTATAAATAGAGCATGTTGTAACCCTTTGTAGGGTTAACAGTGCAAATGAAGGAGTGGTGTGATAGCTACGTGCATGAAGAGGAGAGACAACGCCCGTCTTGAGAGAGAGGCTACGTATGTGACAGAGAGGAATTGCCGTAGTGTTTGTAAGCTGGCACTTGTACACATCTGAAGCTAAAAAGCTGAAATAGCAAGATTCCCACCAACATTCTATGGAGTAGGCAAGTTATCGAACCACGTTAAAATCTTGTGTTGTGTGTGTTTGTTTCTTTTCTCTTTCTCTATTTCACCACGTCGGAAAGAACGAATGCACGAGCGAACAACGAGATCCCAATAGATGGTATCTTGCTAACAATGGGTGTGATGCAATGACTATTGAAAAAATAAGATAGTACCCGAACAAACATTGTTGCAAAGGATATGGTAAAGTCAAAATACTTTTTGAAAATTGAGTTTGCATATGTTAAATGGAAACTTTCTTTATCCTTAAGTAATTACAGGCTTGACTTGTTCAAAGAAATTAGGTTGGCAAGATGTAAGTCAGAAAGTATACCTGTTAAGTTCAATCCTCCCTTTTGGGACACTACTTTAAAACTACTGAAGGATCTAAGGAGGTATTTCCGATATTAGTAGGGGGCTATTTGTGTTTTAGCATATGTTAAATAGTCTCTAGGAAAAGGACTCATTTATAGGAAGCATAGACACTTAAATATTTAAAGATGTTCAAATTCTGGTTATGTATTAAAGGAAATCTACACATGTAGAATTCTGGTTATGTAGATATTGGTTGCCATTTATAGACACTTTTTAAGTCTCAAATTCTGGTTAAGTATCTTGCTAACAATGGGTGATTCGATTATCACCATACTGGAACATGGGCTTGCCGTCAGAAGACTCAAAATCAAAAGAGAGCATATCCATGTCATCTCACGTGCTATTTATGCCATGGCTCAATACCCAACTTTTGTGTTGGATCTTGACACAACATTTTGCCTTTTGTTTTACTAAATGTCAAGATTCCCTTTGGCATAGGTGTGGTATCTCAAAGTAAATTTCTGATCTCCATTGTCATCTACAAAGCCACAATCCATTGATAAATATCGTTTATTCTTTCCTATGATGCGGTAGAAGGAATCTAATTCCATCTTCTCACATTGAGTAGTATTCATTATAGCCATTCTCTATTTGATGTCATAATAAAATGTTACAGATATGCCTCATAAATTTAAACAGTACTGTATTAACTCTATATATTAGGTTAATTATCAGGCATATAAATGTCTATCACACCTTTAAAATCTAGATCATATTGTACATGAAAGATTTAGATATTGGCAAACTGCAATGGTTTATATTTCATTATTAAGTGTGAACAACATTCCACATCTTTTAGATATTTTAAAAATTTACTATGCAAAAGGCTAAAATTTAATAAATTAGTGAAAATTTACTTTTCAATGTAGAGAATTTATATGTAAAATGTGATATTTTATTCATTTAGCATTTCATTAGATGTCACTAATGTGGGATGTTGAGGAGGAACTGTCATGTGGTATTTTATTGCTTAATTCTGTAGTATTTATCCATTGATCACCAATCTGATTAACCTATCATTTTATCTGTTGATAAAGTTTTCAACCATTTTGTCAATCAATTGATGAGTTTCTAACTGATTGTGAAATTGCTTCTTGGTGTTAATTATTAATCACCTTTTATTTTTGGCAGTTTATGAATCTTGCAAGTTAGGAAGCCATTCACCCCATCCAATTAACAGTCAAATTGACTTAGCATCAAAAAAATGGAGTTCGTCTGGAATTGTCCCTGTTGATTGTCCATCAGCACTAAAAACAGGATTTGCTTGTACATCTGGTATTGGTGCTGTGGGCGACTACCTACTTACTTTATCAAAAAGCTGGGACCTGAAGGGCTTCCTGCTTGCTTTGTCTGGTGTTCTAAAGAGTCTTAAAGTTGGTTTGCATTCTGCTGCTCATCAGAAGGATAGAAATAATGTGCCTTGTGTGGTATAAACTTTGAGAGCATTTTGTTCCTTTCAGTTTTGCTAAAAGCTTTTTTTCCAGATATTCTGCGAAATACTTTTTATTCAGCTATTGTAGTACTGTTGCATAAAAGTTTTTACCAAGCTTTAGTTGTATGTTTTTAATAATTATTTTTGACTTGTCATTGATATTGTGGTAAGAAAATTTTCTGAGAATGTTTTAAAACATGTAGTCACTGTTAGGATTGAGTCCAAGAAGAGTTTTGCATTGCTTTTTTTTGAGATGTGAATATTCAATTCAAAATCAATTGATTACTAGTGAAATCTATATAACTAAATTGTTTTCTTTTTGTTACCAATATATCTGGCACTCTCACTTGTGATCTTTTTTGTTAAACACTCTAGATATGGGTGGACTTGACTAATTTCATTCCCTTTTCTGTTCATACCATGTTAAAAATTGCCATCATATGAGCTTGAGTCACCTTTTGGAATGAACCTTGAATCTGTTTTGTAGTAGAATTTATAGACAAGATCAAGAATATAAAGGATTTTTCCAAGTGACACTTCTAAAGAGAGTTGAGCAACCCTTTCAGTAACCACAAGACATTTGCTACCATTGGCTATGGATTGTGAATGCCAATGGACTATGATGAGCAAAGAGATCTCTAGTACTTAACATATAGGGGAAAGCCATTAATCTATAATTGATGAATTTCCCTTAGAAGCTAAATACACATCATAGTTGCTTGGAAGCTTGTGACAGGAAGTGTTAAATTTTTTCATAAAACCAACTGGTTGGTGGAAAGAAGGCCAACTAAAGGCCTATGGCATTCCACATTGTTTTTAATGAGTGACCTCAAGCCGACAAGCATCCTCCTTCACTGTGAAGACATGGTTTAACATCTACAAGGAACTTATGGGTGCATGTGAAGTCTTGACATTCTGACACCATATTAGATCTTACAAAACTAGTTTATTTTTTGTTTATTTATTTATTTTTTTCTTACAAAACCAGTTGGCTGGTGGAAAGAAGGCCAACTATGTTAGAAGGCCCAAGACACTCCACATTATTTTCAATATGGGACTATCTAACACAAAGTCAAGTTGTGGAATTCTTGGATTGAGTGATTGTTTTCCAAATGGAGAATTACTTGGCATTTAAATTTCAAATATGTAGTATGTGTTTCATGGCCATGCACCTCCAAGGTGCCAAAATCTTCCTTTTAGGCATAAGAAACATGCCATTCAGCTTAGTTTTCTTTCCTGTTGTTGGCAAGCCACAAGATAACTTGTGTTCTTTCGTGATGACATATTTCTTCTCATGGCCATATGTCTCTATTAAAGTGCCCTAGTTTTTGTTGAGACTGAGGAACATGGCAGTGGAGATTAGGTTTTTGACATGAGTATTTTTTAGTTTGTTAGCCTTTTCAATCAACATTGCTGACACAACATGTAAATTTGGTTAGGTCTGTCTTTTTAGTACTTCCGGATGAGATCACCAATTGCTAACAAGCCACAGGAATAGGTCTGAACTGGGATAAGAAATTGATGTCAGAATGTACAAAACATTCATAGATTCACATGAACGGACAAATTAAAGTTGCTGATGTGGGTTGGGCCGGTTGCTGATGTTGGAAGGTTGGATGGTTGCATGAAGTGGATGAGATAGTGGCTAGACTTGATTGGAAGCAGTAGGGAGTAGCTGGTAGTAGTTGGACTGGCATAAGATCACACAATGTGTGGGAGGGGAGGTGAGAAAAATGTGATGCCTGTGACTAGGGCATAAATGGTTTGGTCATGGGCTTGTGGCATGGGATGGTGATTGCTGTGTGGGGATCTTGTTCTTTTTTGTTCTTCTCTAAACGCATGCTCTTGATATCATTCCTAGAGGTGGAAGATGATTGAGGTCGGCCATCCTTGGCATTGATTTATAGTCTCTGTTTATGAACATGGGTAAATCAAAACATGAAATGGATATGTTTGTATGTTTAGAGTATCCATTTGACACCTATCAAGACTAACAAATTTAAAATTATGATTTATTATCTGAAATCATTAAGGTCAGTCCTCTATCTCATATTTTTTACAGAATAATGTTGAAATTCTTTATTCAAAAGAAAATTCCTGATGAACAGAAAAAAATGTTGGAAATGTTTATTGGAATCAATTTTAATCTCTACTTATGATCACAGGTAAATCAAAACATGAAATGGATATGTTCATATATTTATGGTATCCATTTTGTCTCCTTTAACATATTCAGATTTATAATTAAATATCTTAAATTATTAAGCTCAGTCCCCTATCTTATATTTCTCACAGAAAAATGTTGGAATTATTTTTTCAAAAGAAAATTCTTACTAAACAATAAAAATATTGGAACTGTTTATTTTCATTGATTCATGCAGATATTTTTTCACTAACAGTTCTCGATGTTGATGATAAATGCAGGCAGTGTATGTTATCTGCCCCTTCTTGGAAACTACTGCAGTCCTCCAAACGTTGGTTGAATCTTGTGCTTCACTTGGATCGGCAGTTCATGCTTCTGTTAAAGAGGGACGGGCCTTGTTATACTCTCAGGTTGCAAAAGCTCTAAGTAGTGCTACAGCTACTGATGAAGCTTTGGTATCAAATATTGCAATGCTTTCAGGATTTAGCATACCTAAACTTGTTTTGCAAATAGTTAGTGTTGATTTGTTGCTAGGATTCAATAAACCAAGAAATGATCTTGCTATCTTGAAGGACCTTGCATTCACAGTTTACAATAAGGCTAGGCGAATTGTCCGATCCTTCTCTAACAATGAATTGATTCCATCATTATCTTCCTTAGGGAAGTCCCACTCAACTACGATGCATGTTAGTTCACCAACTCAAGGGCTTTGGAAGGATTGTTTAGCTCCACGAATTTCTGCTTCCACTTCAGGACTTACACGTGAGACTGAACTAGACTCCACATTAAGATCTGGAGCATGGGATAGCTCTTGGCAATCTTTAAGAACAGGTCTGAACTGTGACCCAAATAGGTCACCTGAATTTTGTTCACAAGAGGATGTAAGGTGCATGTTTGAGCCACTTTTCGTATTGGCTGAACGTGGGATATCAGAGTGTGGAAACTCTTTTGTAGGATTTAATAATACAACTTCAAACTTTTCTAATTCAAGGCCCTTAGTTGATGATAGTAGTGGCTATATACAAGCTTCAGCATCAGGAGGCACTGCAGATGTCAGCACAGGCTCTCTTGATGGATCAGAATATGAACAAAAGGTGCCTAGCCTTCATTGTTGTTATGGATGGACAGAAGACTGGCGCTGGCTGATTTGCATTTGGACTGATTCAAGGGGGGAACTACTTGACAGCCAAATATTTCCGTTTGGTGGTATTAGCTTTCGCCAGGACACAAAAGTTCTTCAAAGCCTTTTTGTTCAACTTTTGAACCAAGCCTGCCAGATATTATCATGTTCTTCTGATTCTGGGATGGTTAGGGCAAGGGACATCATCATCACACGTATTGGATGCTTCTTTGAGCTTGAGTGCCAAGGTATCAGTACAAATTGAGTATTTTCTTCTTTTTCTATATCACACAATTTCAAATAGTGAAACCTTCTCTTTTTGTAATCTAACAGAATGGCAAAAAGCTATTTACTTTGTTGGTGGAAATGAAGTTAGAAAATGGCCGTTGCAGTTAAGGAGATCTGTATTTGGTGCTTCCTTTAGCAATAATGGTACATCATTACAGCAGCAAGATATTAGTTTAGTTCAAGAAAGGACAATACCTTCTTCTCCCACATCCTCCATGTACGGTTATCATGCAAAATCATCCAGCTATTTGAAAAGTGCCTTAGGATCAACAAATACAAAGAAAGCCCTTCCAGCAGGTCAGAATATGGATGGTTCACGTGGGTTTTGTCAGTTGGTTCAGAGTATAAGCCTTGTAGGAGTATCAGTTGACCATTCATTGCATCTTATACTCCCTGGAGATCCTACTTTTTCAGGTTTGTTATAAGGTGTTCATTAATTATGAAGCTTTTGCATGTTGTAATTATCACTTTTGAATGCATTGCGAACATTGTTCTAGATGCCTATTTGTGGTTTCTCTGTTGAGAATGGACAACTTATTGGACATTGGTATCAAAGAATAGGAATTTCAATTTGATGCTGTACCATGAAGTAAATGAGCATTATACATAATATGGTTTTTTTTAGTTCTTTGTTAATTTTCACGCCAAAAGTATTAATTAGGTTGAGTCCAATTGTATTGATATGATCCAGCTCAATCAAATCATGTTGGTCAACAGCATAACACAGTCTTATCTCTTAAGATGTCTAGTGATTCCGTGATGCTCTGTCTCTTAAGCTTTTAAGTGAATGAGCATTTATTTTAATCCTTACAGTTGTTTTATGTTGCATGTGATGAGGTTGCTAAAAATTTGCAATTGCTTCACGTTGCAGGTGGTGGAACTCAAGCAAGCAACAGTGCAATGTCTTCAAGCTATTTAGATGGTTTTACACCAATAAAATCTCTGGGAACAGCCTCATCATCCTACATATTCGTCCCTTACCCTAGTGTCACCTATCTCCCTCCATTGCCCCTGCAGCTCCCAACATGCCTAACATCTGAGAGTCCACCCCTGGCTCATTTGCTGTACAGCAAGGGTCGTGCAATTCCACTTTCAACTGGGTATATAATATCAAAGGCAGTCAGTAGCGTCCAGAAGGATGTAACAATGAACACCAATGAAGAGCGACCATCAATTCTCGCAGTTACCCTCATAGACCATTATGGAAATGGTATTGCACTCAATTCTCACGAGAAAGTTTGTGGTGGAGGGAGTAACAGCGTTAAACAAGTAAAAAGTTTAGCTTCTGATATAAATTGTAGAGAACACGAAATAGAGAAACATATGGTTCTAGAGTCGGTTGCCGCAGAACTCCATTCCCTTTCTTGGTTGACAGTCAGTCCAGTTTATACAGAAAGACGCACTGCACTGCCTTTCCACTGTGACATGCTAATGAGGTTAAGGAGGCTTCTGTACTATGCCGAGAAACAGCTCTGTTGCCCACCAGAGAAGTCGGTCCATTGACATGCTGGTTTGCACCGTCGTTTGTTCGGTCAGTCAATTGAAACCCTTTTAGCAATGTAATTTGGTTTTCATTGTTGTGTGTTTATATGCATATGTATGGGTAAATTGTCAGATGAGGTTGGATCTCATTTTAAGGGCTTCCATCTGAGTCAGTTGAACACTAAAACCTGATCTAGTAGGGAGTGGAGAGGGCATGGACGAAAAATGAAGGGGGCATGGACGTGAGGGAGAGAGGAATAGTGTAGACACAGGATAGTTTTCGTAATGAGGTAGTTGCTAGAAGAAAAGAAATTTTGTTTTTTCTTTTCAGTTTTTGAGAGGTCAAAACCAGTGTCTCGTTAAGAGAGGTTGTCTTCAGTTATTGAATTTGGCCTTGTGGTCATTTTGAGGTAACATATGCATGTATGTATTTATGTATTTATTTATATTTGTACGTATACACACACACATGCTACCGTAATGGAAATGTGGACAGGTACATGCCTAGATTTTAGCTTGTCATTATTTTGACCGTAGTTCTTTTTGACAGATATTTTAGTTGATTAACTATAGGTGTACATGAAATTGTTCAGATATCTATTAATCAAATCAAATCTACTATTTCTTGGTAGTTTGAGTTAATTAAGAGAATTGTGATGGTTTGGTTTAATCTACTATTTCTTGGTAGTTTAAGTTAATTAAGAGAATTATGGTTTGGTTTGGCATGTTATGGTCCTTATCTTTACTAATTGCATTGGCCTGATTAGTTAGCAGAACGTGGCACTCGTTGCTCTCATCACCACCAAGGTCTTTTAATCGTTAAGGTATCATGAATTTTTTTTTGGATCCTGAAACCTTTTAATCTTAATTATTTATTGAAGAATTTAAATCTAAAAATAGGTACTTTACAACTACTACCTGCATTCTCTTCCGCTCCAAAATCTGAAAATCTGAAGCCCTACCCTATTCACTGACCGATATAACGTCAACCCCTGCATGTCATCCTCATAGGATATTCACAGACACACAACCACAGTTTTATGGTGCATTTGAGAAGAGTTCTAGTCAGATTCGGGTGTTAGATAAAGTTAAAGTTAAAGTTAGTTTTATAAATGAAGTTGGAGTTATATAGAAATTAAGGTAATAAAAATTTATATATTAGAATCTATACAGTAATAATAATGTTGGAATTGATTTGAAAATCAGCTAAGGCCTTAATCAGTTTCCTATCTTTGCCCAAATTCTTGAAGCTTATATATGGGATGCAAATAGATCAAATAAATAGTTCCATCGTTACGTTGACACAAGCCTTGTTCCCATATTCAACTTGTCGGCCAGCAATATTAAATTGGATAGGGTTTTTTGATATTGAATTGTAGGCAAATAAAATTGTACAAGTATTTTGGTTTGTTAAGTTAGCAATGTTTGATTTTGTATTGGGAAGTTCCTGTAATCAATATATGATTGCGATGTACGATCTCTCATCTTAATATCATGAGCATTCTTTTTTTTAAAAAATGTTTTTAAATTTAAAATAGCTTACAAATGAGTTGTCGATTGGAAATGATTCAAGTCTTCCAAATGAACATTAGGATCTTGGAAAGTACGGACCAGACATCCAAGCAAAACAATTCAATCATTGGAGACAGCACAGTAGACATTGGATTGTCCAACGTCTCGTTTGTTTCAACGTTACTTATTGTAGATTCAATTTTATGTAAATTTTTATATATGATCACAAAAAGTTTTACACATTATCGTTACTATATGGACATTTACACACAAGCTCATACTATACAAATGACTGTGGAGTTTAATTTCATTTGTTTTACTCATCTTAACTCTAGTTTTTTATAATTTTACAAGTTAGAACGTCTTATTGTCAAAGTTTAAGGTCTCATTGATTCCAGAATCACTCTTATTGTCATGATGACATAAGGATTTTTTAATAGATTTTTTTCATAATATTCTCTAGTCACATCAACATTTTTATATTTTAAATAATTATATTTTACACTTAAATTATATTACTACACAAATACCAACACAATTTAAATTCACCATAATCACATAAAATGTTAGTTTACCATCAATTCTTTAACTTTTTTATTGATACATGAAAAATATTGTTCACTTAATATTCATCTCAAAATCACTCTTTACCTTTTACCATCTTCCTGGGTGGATGTTCGTTCGGAGATGGTATGATATGGATGGAAGGGTCAACCGAGCAAATGTCCATTTTTGAACGACGGTTTACTCATATTTTACTTTTAAGTTTCCTTTTTTGCTGAGCTCTCCCTGGAAAGAATTGTACATGTACTGTGGTAACATTACAAAGGCTTCTCTGCCTGCCAAAAGGAGTTGGTGCTTAGTGGCCAAACCCATGTAAATCTTTTGATTTACAGGTGTGATTGTTTTGATTCAAATTTTATTTATGGTTAAATCACTAGATTGCTGTGAACCATATCGCTATTTTGATACCATGCAAAGGACTAAAAAAAAAAAAAGAATGGTAGAAGATCCTCCATTTTAGAGTTTGTATTTTCTAATGTATGTGACAACCAAACCACCCACAGAAAAAAAAAAAAATTTCTATTTCAATTTTTCAGTAGAATTTCTTTTCTATCTCTTTGTCAGAAAAATCATGCTAAGAGAAAACTAGAAAACTCATGCTAGGAGAGTTATCTTCCAAATGCATAGATGAAGATGGTCTACGTACGAACCAACAGAATCTAGCTACTTGGACTTATGGTGTAAAATAAATGTTTCTTTTGGTAATGAAACCACGTGGAGTCAACTTTTCACAAACTATTGAGTATCATCATCATTATATAAATTCTTATATATAAATTTTTACTATATAGTTTCAATTTATTTATTTTACTACTCTTAACTTTAACTCTTCGTAGTTATTGAAGTTAGAAACCATTTATTACTAAACAAAATCAAAGTCTAGTAAACCTATTGACATGGTGCGTATGTAGGTAAAACATGCTTGGCCTTTAAAAAAAAAACTTTAACTTAAAGAATGTCTAATGAAATGACATAAAACGAAATTCTGGAGCAAGTGAACAAGACATATTATCACAGAAAAACATAAAATCTTGTATTTGGAAGCCATATTTTTTGCAGCAAAATCAGAGATTAATTGGAACATGCATGCGCAGACAGAGATCCATAACTAGTGCAGAAACCATGCTTGTGTTGCAAAAGTCATATCTAACTTAGAGCAAGAATTCAAATTAAATGAAGGATTTAAAAAATTCAGTCCATGACTAATGGAAGAAAGGCAATATTTCATTTACGGCAGTGGACTGTATTATAAAAAGAGAAAAAGAGCAAGGAGAAACCCAAGGCTTTTCGTGTGCAAATTTTGTTTACTCTTGCTGTGTGTCCTCCTTTGTGCTTGTGCGTGTTTTTGAATGTCTCATAGAGTTGTATTGCAAATTGTCTATTGATTTATAATTGGAAGCCTCCTCACCAAGCTATGGTGAGTACTGCAAAGTAGGGTTCTTTGCTGAGTGGCAAGGTGGTGTCCTTACTAATAGGATTTTCTTTTACTGAATCCATAAAAGAAAAGAGATGTAAAAGTTGGGGTGTGAAAACACTCAGGAGTTAATGAAAACTCTCAAAGGGAGGCCTAGAAGAGTGGATTAACTCTTGTTTAAGGTAAACACTATAAAAATTCTCTGTGTACTTTATTATTGTTTTTACTTTGGTTTTTATTGAATACTTATTTTATTCATTATTCACCATTTTCTAGTGAAACCATTGATCCTAACACTTTTCAACTGGTTCGTTTCTTGACTCTTCTTTGGATTATTCTTCCACCTCATAAATGAACTTCTTATTCTTGCTGACATGCCCCTTATAGAATTTCTCATCACACTTGAAACACAACCCTTACTCACATTGTCTCTGTTCTTCTTTCTGTGACAGTCTTAAGTATGAAATGCTTTTCAGCTGACATTCTTGCTCTCCTTGTTGGTTGTCTCCCTTCTCTTTCAACAACCAACTCATGCTGGATTTGCCCACTTTTATTTCCATTCCCCCCTAAGAATGTGTCTTCATAGCAGCAGTCCCTTTTTTCTTAGCCTCCATTTTTTCCTCTTGAACCTTCGCCAATGATATTTTGCCTATAACCTCAGGAAAAGCTAGATCACAAAGTGGGTGACAAGTAGTAGGGAATATAATATATATAGGAGTTGTCAATTAGTCTATTTAAGGGAAAAACTAAGAAAATCATAGAGGAAGGAATGTAATCAATCATTTAAAGGGATGATGGAGGTGGATATGATTTGTGGCTAGAAATTCTGGTTAAGTGTTTAGGTACAAGTTGGGAATGTATGAGGTATCCCAAACTCGCCCAACCATAGTTGGCCTCTTGACTGCTTCATTAGCTAGACTATCCTTTAGCAATGGTTAAGCACCGTCTGTTGCAAGTGAGAACGGGTTACGCAGAAAAGTAAACTCGATGATTAATTAAAATATCTAAGTCAGCGAATTAAGATGTGTACAAACAGGCAAAATCGATGATTAAACGGATGAAATATGCAAGGGTTTATGCAGGAAAGTAGAACTGATGATTTAGTAGATTAAATCTTCAAGGATTCATGCATAAAAGTGAAATGATGATCAAACAGATTAAATTTACAAGGATTCATGCAAAATAGTAAAATTGACGATTAAACGGATTAAATATGCAAAGAATTCATGTAGAAAAGCAAAACTGATGATTAAACACATCAAATCTGCAGGGAGTCATTTAGAAAAGAAAGATCGATGATTAAACGGATTAACAAAGATTCGTGTAGAAAAGAAAAACCAATGATTAAACGGGGCTAGGTCATCGAGTATGGATGCAAAAATCAAGTTAACGACTAGAAAATAAAACTATCCTCTTGAAACCAGTGGAACCGTGGGGGACACAAACAGAGGAAGAAGGGGGATCAACTGTTTGGGTGGAGGCCTTTGGAGACGGATGGTCTAGGGTGCTTCTTCAGTTGATCGACGATGACTACGACGAGGTTTGTTGCCGACGAGGCCAGAGAAAGGGAGCTAGCTACCTAATCCAATGCGGGACTTCTCTTCGGGGTTCGATCTTACAAGAATGGAATCGATGAGTCTCTTTTATAGTTTAAGTTCGAGAGGGAGTGGAGAGAGAGAGAGAGAAGGTTGTTAGATACCTGAATCCGACCTGTTCGATGAAAAAGCGATTTGATCGTAACTAACACATGTAAACGTTAATCTCGAGGCTAGAGAGAAATGGTAGTTGTCAGATGAGGTCTGAGCAGATGGGGAAAATACAGGCCATCGGATAAAAGGTTCATAAAATGTTACTCGGATGGCTTGTACGTACAAGAAAAAGGCACGGATGTAATTAAACATCTGTCATTATTTATATTGATTTATTGTCACATTTTAATGTAAAATTTGTGACGGATGAAATTCTGTCACAAATATTTCATTGATCCATCATTAATACGACCCTTTAATTAATTAAAGGGTGCCCAAACACCGCCTGCACCCTCCCCTCTTCCGCCTCAATCCCTCGTGCGTGTGCCCTCCCCTCTTCCACTCTAAAAATTCTTATGCTTAAAAGTAAAATAAGTCGGGTTTTGAATTATTTCGTTAAAAATGCATATTTTACATTATTAACCTTGTTATACAAGTGACTAGGAGAACTTACAATTTATATTGAAATTGTTAAAAATACAATAATTTTTATTATGTGAAAAGTAGATTTTAATTTCGTATATGATTCATTTAATTATGAAACAATAGTTAGATTGTCTAGTACTTATTATTCTACTTCTATTTATACATTACATCATTTATATGAAATTTCTTTAATTTTACGTAACTTCCATGATCATCAATTTTTTTTAGATAAAATGAAAGAAACATTTTTAAAATATTAGAGTGAAATTTTATTATTATATATATTGAGTGATTATTTAGTTCTTCAGGTTAAAGTAAAATTAGTTAAAAGAATACAAAAATATTTAAGTGTAAATCTTGAAATAATTACACAAAAAATAATAAAAAAATTATATAAAATATTTGATTTATACGTAATAAAATATAACATAAAAATAATATAAATTTCTTTATTTATGTCATCATTATCATCAGATAGAGATGGTATCATAGGCATTGTTAAAAGTAGTAAATATTTTATTAGAATTATCATCTTATCATTCTACTAATGTAAATTCTATTGCTTATCGAGCTGCTTACAACAGAGGCCCAACGGAGATGTTTGACTAAGGCATTTTTAAAAAGAAAAGAGAGACAGAGCTGAATGCAAATAAATGTGGAGTACCGTAATCGTTTCTTCAAAGAAGCGACATTAGCTTTTTGGTAATAAATATACCACCTTCTGTAGAGAAAAATCATTTCAATTGAAACAATGAAGCGACGTTTCAGCTGTGAATGGGGCAAGCCAAAAAAAAAAAAACCAACTCCAGATAAAGAAATGTAGGTGGACATGTTTAAAGCATACTTTTCATCTATTTGAGAAAGCAATAGAAAGCTAATGTTACACGAAGCTCCGTCTGCATATTCAACATGTTTCCTTGAAGCAAACATCACCATTGACGTTCTCAAAGAAAACAGCAACAGGCCAGCTGCTTCTTCACCTTCTTACTGTAAGATTATAAGAGTTCGACTGCGTGAGTTTAATCGTCTATCAGGCTGGATACATTGATTCCCGGCATCCATTGTCACTCCTCACCTTCAATTCTCCAATCCTGTCCTAGGCGAAATACAAGCTCATGAAATACGTTGTTGGGTTGAAGCCGACAAGGACCGCTGCAGGAAATCAGGGGATAGAGATTATGTTGCAGTATGCTACAAATGAGAGACAAAAACACGAAGCTTGAGAAAGTGATGTACATACATAGAGGGGAAAGGATCATCATGAACCCAATAGGATACAAGAAAAACGTGGTCTTGTCCAAGAAAGGCAATACTGTGTGAATAAGAAACGATCCATTTAATATCAACATTTCAAAAGCTTACGGATTTTTCAAATATGCACAACGTGTAGTCATATACCATCATAACCCAGGAAATTCAGATAGTTGTAGTGACATATGGCCACCATGAAGAGAATATTTGAAAGCAGAATAGGAAATAAACCATGTGCTACCAATATGGGTGAAACAAAATACTGAACCACTGGAACAGACAATAGCAGATTGTTAGTAACTAACATAACATACTTCAAGAGGCTAATCGTATATGATAAATCAAGATGCCCAAAAAAAACATGTACCCATTTTATCTTCAGCATGAGAATTTACTTACCGTAGAGCACAATGAAAGCAGGGAAGAATGAGTTGCAGTGCACGTCAAAAGCATAGAGCCTACAAGAGTATTTACAAATTAATAAATTGTTCAATCAAAATTTGTTTCCATAAAATCTCTAATACATAAAATTATGTTAGATGAGACTGATGCTGCTCCCAACTTATTTACGATATTTTTAAGATATTAGTATTTAAGAATAATTCATAGAAAAGAAACCAAAATATCGTCATTTCTATTGCACCTTTAATTTATCAGGGTTAAATGTTGTGTAAGTTTAGTACTATATTGCTTAAGTTGTATTTATCTTCTTTATATAGCTTCCACGTATAAAATTGTACTCTGTGCACCTCCTACCGTCAATGTGCTAGTACAGTCTCTACACGCATGTCTTCTACAATTGCTTCTTCCTTTCTATTGTTGTGCACGCATCTTTTGCTCCTATTCACCACTGCACATGTCTTCCTCCTACACCTCGCCCTTTCCAAACCTCTCGACTCTTGTTTTGTCGTTAGATCAATTACCAGACTAGGGAAGAGATGCTTCGACCTCATGTTCCACTGCTGCCACCTACACCTATTAAGGTTGCAGAGGGAAAGACAAGTAAACGAAGGAGGTGTGCACGTAAAAAAGGAGAGGAAAAAAAAGAAAGGGAAGAAAAAGGAAATAAAAAAACAAAAAGGAGAAAGCAGCAGAAAAAGGGAAAAAAATTGGTGGAAGTCCAAAAAAGGGAAAAAATACAAAAAGAAACAAAAATTTCTGAAGGTAGTTCATATCTATTTGTTTTACTACCTCCTGGAGGTTCATTATTACTGCATTTTTCTGCTATTTCTGTTACAACAATTGTTTTCTACCTAAGATTATATCATCTAATGGTTCTACTGTTTCCACCTCTACACAGATGAAAGTTCTCTATTGCTATTCTATAAGATTAAAGGTTTGCTATTATTACCTGTTGTGTTTTTCTTATTTTCAATTAACTGAATTAAGTTTGTTTGTGTTGTTATTAAATTTATTACAAGTTGATACTCCAATTTGAGAATGTATTGAGGTTATTTGTGTTGTAAGTGGGTTTATAGCCACATTCTTTAAATTGTTTTTGTATATGTTATATTACTTCTATATATAAAGGTTGGCAAAAAAGGGTTCATAGGTGTTTATAGAAGTCCTTTCTATAAATATCAGGTAAACTAATGAGATCATCAGGTAAACCTAATATTCAAACTGGTTTACCCAATTCTTATAGAAGGGATTTCTATAAACAACTACAGAACTCATGGTCCCATAAAGGTTTTATGTTTTGTTAATGAGATTTCCAACTTTCACCTATTTCTTGTGTATTCTAATAACTTATTTATATAGAAATGTAATCAAATTGTAAATCATTTATTGTTATGAGTTTTTTAGTTATTATTTATATATGATTGAAGACTTTTCTCATGCATACACTGCTATATTTCTATCAAATGAATATTTTATATATGATAATTGTCTAGAAAACTTATTTAATTATTTTTTTATATACTTATCATAACTTGTTTTATCTTATCACTTAGTTTTAAATTGAAATTTAGAATTTTTTAGTAATTTTCATAAAAGTAATGTGTTTCCACCAAAACATTCATCAATTTTCAATGTCTTTTTCTAAAAAGCAGATTCTTGATACCGTAACAATATTTAAAACCTTGGATACAATGCTAACAAAAAATTTATATGGGTCTCCATAACTGAAAGTAGACATCAAATGGCAAGAATAATTAGAAATTTCACGCCTTCCACTAGCCAGCATTGCCATTTCTTCTAGAGGAGCATGATGAAGCAAACTTTTATGAAATCATATACAATTTATAGAACATTTTTAGGCAACGGCATTGACTTTTGGATAGAAAATGACTGTTAAAATAGTCATACATTGATAAATGTAAGACATAAATTGAATCTAATATATGAAAAACTCTTCTACTCATGACAACTTGGTTTTAAGATGAAATTTCAACATAGTATTAGAACTAGTTCATGCATATCTACTTGTGGACATTAGTAAATATAAAAATAAATCACAAGTAAAGAAGAGTGCTAGAATGGTCCTGCATTGATAAATACAGAAAATAAATTGCATCTAATATATGAAGAATTCTTCCACTATAACCAATTAATTTTGTGATGGAATTTCAAAAAGCTGAATTAAGAGGTATTGACTGAGATATGTCCAGAATATTTCATGATTTCTCGTGCCCAAGATGGAACAATAGTTGAGATAGTGGTACGTGAGAGTAGCAAAGTGAGTTGAGACTTAAATTGAGAGGCATCAGAGGTTACAAAATGGAGCAGGTTATCAACTTGCTGGAATTGCTTTCCCATCAGATCTGGTTCTCAAATATGGACATGAGTAACCAAAATGGAATTCAGATTATTCAATTGCTTAAAAGGCGTCTGAGACAGAGATTGCTACCATCAGAGGTTTGGTTGTGCATCTATCTTTTTTAAGTTGAGTGCCTAGAAGCCAAGGCACGAATTAACATGCCTTGTCTGCACAGGCATTGCCTTGTCTAAATGTACTAGATCATTGGTGAGATGAAATTGATTAAATATATGTAGTCTTAAAATATGGGCATCCAACTCAAAGCCAATAATTGGTTATAAGTGAAAAGGTCTATTTATATATTAAATCATAAACTAAGTAGGTCCACAGCATAAGCAATAAGTTTGGTTATAGTCAGGTAGATAAGTTTCCCAATCAGTCTTTAATACTAACCCTGATCCTCAAGTTCTTCTGAAGAGGTATCCTAAAAAGGTGGATTTCGTTCAATGGGCATGCAGTTTGCAACCTAAATATCCTGTCTCCATCAAAAGATCGAATGCATACTTGCGTTGGGATAGTGCGATCTTGTTTTTAGAGTAGGCAAACTCAATACCAAAAAAATACCCTAGTCTCCCCAAATCTTTTGTTTGAAACACCTTGACAAGATGTTCTTTTGTTATGACAATACCTTCTATATCACTATCTGTAATGAGAATATCATCCACATACACAACAATAATAACATACCCCTAAGCTAACTACCATATAAAAATGAAGTGATCCACAGCATATCGTCTGAAACCACCACTAAACATAGTCTAACTAAACTTGTCAAATCAAGCACGAGGACTCTAGATATCCATGTAGTTTATTCTAGATATCAATGTAAGAGGATCCACATTAGGATTCAGTTATTCTCTCTCATCTCTTCTTTTGTATATATACTTTTCTATCTATAATGTGAGATTAAGGATCATTAAACCTTACATTATATGGTACCAAAGCTCAAGTGGATCTAGGGCACCGTCCAAATCCACCATTGAACCCCCTTCCACTACCAAATCCACCCACTGATTCCTCTTGTCATTGGCCCTGCGGGAACAGCAACTTTATGTGCCGCCAACTGAGTTCGCATGCATCTAGCCCATGGATGCACAAAAACTTTGGAAGGTAGCACTAACAAATTCCAAAGCATTATCAGTAATGCAAAAACTTGAGAGTAAGAGAAAACTTTAGTAGTATTTGTTTGTAGTTCTTTTGGCTGAAGCTAGTGATGGAGTTGTACTGTAGCAGATTTTTGTTTGAGTTAATTTTATTTGTTTATACTATAGTAGTGTTTTGTTAAAGTTAGATTTTTTGGAGTTGAATCACATTTATTTAAATTAGTGGTGATATAACTCTAACATAACAAAATCACACTCAATTAAAGTTTGTTTGTATAATTTATTTTTAAGACATGTTGTATAAAAAAGATTAAATTATATAATTATATCAAATAATAATTATGATTTTTTGGAATTATTTATATTTGTACAGCATTCATTACAAAATAAATATGTAATGTTAATATCATATAAATCGTATATTGTAAAATAAAATCAACAATTGTTATAATCGAAAACTTTACTTAAAAATATAAATAAAAGCTACATATTTTATTAAAAAAAGTATTGTCATAACTACAAACTTCGAAAGTGCAACATCACAAATAGATAAGTTTATAAAAACATATAATATGCAATTACATATAACATTCAAGTAAACATAAATACAACTATCTCGTACATGTAACTTTCAAGCAAACATAAGTCAAAAAATCAAAAAATATTACGAAAAAATAAAAGACTATTTTTTATTTCTTTTTTGTTATTTTTCATTTTTTATCCTCTCATCATTATCTTTCGTTTCTATTTTTTATTTTCTTCCTTTTTTATTTTATTATTTTCTTTCTTATTTTAGGTTCTAATTTTTTTTTTTCCTTTCTACATCACTTTCTTCTTCGACAACGATGGTCAGCAAATGACCAGTAGACTTGCAAACAAAAGAAGACGAAAGACTTCAGATCGACATGAAATCGACAATTTGAGGCGAGGTCAATGAGATTGATAACTTTCCAAGGGCTACGATAGCAATTTATAGGAATTGCATGTGCCTATGCGATTTTTGGAGTTTTTAGGCAAGGAGGTGAGAGGGCAAGGGGGCAAGAGGGCGAAGGGGTCAATTGCAACCAATCAGGGTTGACGAGGGTGGCAAGTGGGGGGGCGAGTGGCAAGAGGGTGAGGGGGTGAGCAGCATCAAGCAAGGGGGTGAAAGGGCGAACTTTCTAGTGGAGGGCGAGAGGGGTCAGTGGTGACTTTTCTGCAACTAGCAAGAGGGCGAGGCAACGAGCGACGTCTGGCGAGGTCATCAGTTCCATAAGAGATCGCAAAAGGAGAAGGTGAGGCAATGGTTAGTGTTCGTGATGAATTTTTCATTAAAGTTGGTAAAAATCAAATTTTTGAAATGAATAATAATTAGAGTTGAGAAAAAGGGTAAATACCATGTAGCTATGTTGTTTGGTAAATTAATATTTCAACTTTAACTATGTATAGTAACAACATTTGATGTAATGTAGTTAATGTTATATGAATAGTAGTTGGAGTTGAATTTTAGTTACTATTACTGTATGGAGTTTAATTATTTGTTAAAAATAACTGTAGCTCCAACCATGCATAGTAAAGACAGCTGGAATTCAAAAAACAAACATTGCCTTAATTTCAGCAAAAAAATTCTTAACCAGTCATGATATCTTTTCAATTCTTCAAGAGGCACACACAATGGACTATGGAAAAATCAACTAATATAAGATAATAATGATAACCAATGATAGACTCCACACGACTTGGCCCTTAAATGCTATAATGAACAACATTAAACATTGTTCGACTAGGAGTAAGTTGGATACACGAAAAAGTTGATCAACTATGTTTACCTAGCTAACACGACTTACAAGCAAAATCTAGAATGGACAGCCATGGCAAAGCTTGATGAAATTTCTGAATGGAAGGATCACCTAGCTGATAATGCCACAAGAGAGAGGACTCGATGATGATAACAAGGTAGCAAATCCACAAGGTGTATCATGAACCGAAATGTATTCCCTAGTGCTTCTCTTATGGACCAAACCAATTTTCACCCCCGTCTACAAATCCTAAAAAGTACAATGAAAAGAAAAGAAAGTCACAAAACAGTATCATTGAAAAGTAATGGCAATAATGAATAAAAGGTTAACCGAAAGTTCTAGAACGTGTAAGGTATTCTCAAGTCGAATTCTAGAGGTAACATGAACAGTCCCTTTAACAAAAATTCAACAGGAGCAGCCATTGGCAGTAGTAACACTATGAAGGTTTGGGAGCTATTTCAAGTGAGAGAAAAAGGTAGAATCACCTGTCATATGTTGTGACGTTCCTCATTCTACTATCCAAGGACTATCCCCTCTAGCTACCATAGCCCTTTCCATGCCTGAGGTGAATGTCAAAGCAACTATAACAGTAAAGTCAGAAGCCTACAATTACAAGAACCTCTCATAGTCTGTCTATGAGATAGTCACTGTCGGAGGTGCAAGAGCTGGCATAGGCACCCCAACAGAATCAAAAGTCTTAGTGGCAGTATGGGCCCAAACTGATTTGCCAAACTTTTCTTAATATTTCTCATATTGATGATGTCTTGCCACAATAAAAGCACAGAACTCTGTCTCCCAAAATCAAAATCTGTATGCTCTCCTCACTTGTTGGTGTGACCTCTAGCAACCAAGGTTGATGCATCTTAAACACCTAAAGTGCTCACCTTAGGAATGCGTAGCACCTAAGAGTTTTCCCTGAACTTGGGATGCCAGATCAGCAAGAAGACCGGACATAAAAGCAGCAACTTGTAAATCATTCTTGTATCGTTATAAAACGACTAGATCTGTAGTGGTAGGTTGATAAACATCAAGCCCTCAAACAACATGCACACACCGCCATAATACTCTTGTATAGTCTAATCTATCATCCGCAAGGTAAAAATCTGCTTATATCTCAAACCGGTAAAATGTTATGCTCTGCATACATCTATTTCAACGTGTCCCAAATAACTTTGGTAGGACGTAACATCATAACTCCCTTAACTACATAGGGCTCTATAACTTCCCAAACTTGTTCCCCAAGTCCGCGCACGATATGCATGTGAGAGGAACACTAGATGCCTAACACTGACGACGAATGGTGGTGGAACAATAGCGGTAATGGTGGACGATAGTGAACAATAATGGCTGACAATGGTGGAAGGGTGGAGAGTGTGCCCTAGGTTTTTGCCTTGGCTCTAGTACCATGTGCAAAGAGAGTACAGGGTGAAGTATTTCATTGATTAGGATAAAGTACTATTGCTATCCCTTGGGCAAATCCCTCAATGGACAGCCAATGCTATCCTTAGGACAAATGAGAGTAGAAAATAGGCTCCAGGTAAAATGTCAAAAAATATAAATAAACGGAGTCGCTAACTTATTTTAAGGAGAAACAAGGAAACCTGTGAAGAAAAGATAAACCTTTCACGGCAAAAACTAAAAAGAGTAAGAGATAAATATAATAAGGGATCTACTATTCAAAAGACTAGATAAAAAGCTCTAGGTATTGGTGGGGAAAGTATTAGGCAACCCTAGCCAACCTGGATGAAATCCAGCCTTTCAACGGCTCATAAAAGTAAGGGTAACTAGGAACAAAACTACGATTCATCCTCGGTGTTCCGACCATAGAGAAGGTCGGGAACCAACCGAATCGACCGGGAAAACACCGAAAGCACTGTGGCTTGCACTAGCTCCGAGGTATTATGCTAAATGAATAAGAAAAATACAAAGGGGTCATCGACCTCTAGGAATTAACGTCAAGGGGTTCCAGTGGATACTTCTGGGACCAAATGTCTTCGATCAGAGGGGGGCCCGCACGAGGACTTGAAAGCGAGTCAAGTCTTGAGGCACTTACCGAGGCCACGATGCACAAGCAGGCATCGGGCGATGGCACAAAGGGAGAGAAAGAACAAAAAACGTGGAGAAACCCGCCAACCCTGGCGAACTTCCACTTGCAAAGCAAGAAAGCAAAACAAATTTTCTGTGTGAAGCTAGTCGCAAAATCGAACAAGAGTGCAAAGGAAAGACGACCAAAGAAAAATAGGGCACACAAGGGTGTCGGACATAAGGTTAGCATAGGGGCGACAACCAGCTTGCTTGCCGATCAGTCACACAGTACCCGTATTACCAGAGGTCGGGTTCCATGTTTTGTCCCGCAATGCACAAACCTGTACGTCTAGGTCGATAAGCATATGAAATAGATAAAACAAAGTCAGCTCGAAGAAAAGGAAAAGAAACTCACAAGCGACTTTAAAAATGCAAAGCAATGAAATGAGAGTGACGTCTTGCTCGGGCAAACTGATTGTCTGGTCCAGCAAGGAAAATGTTCGTACTCAAGGAAATGTTAAAGATAATTCCTCCTTTATCCTGGGTGGTGTACACACAAAACAAGAAGGAAGGCGGGACCGAGGGTGATCCCCAAGGAGAAAAAAACTTCCCCTGGTCGAAGCCATGGACGACTAGGAGGGTCGGTGTTACTAACAAAAGAGCCATCCCCCCCTTTCCTGCTAGTGGGAAGGGGGGACAGGATGACTAACCTGTAAGAAGGTTGAGTTGGAGTCGTCGCTGGCGAGCTTTCCTGCACGAACAGTCGACTATTGATGAAGGTCAGTGGCTAGACGAACAAGTTGTCAATGTCAAGAGAGCTAGAACGCCTAACACTCGAGCAACAACAGAAATCAAAGAGTCGAATCTCTCCCTAGTGGCAAGGGGGGATCTATTTATAGGTCGAGGTCATGACGTTTCGCAAAGCTGGACCATTGAGCGTAAGAAGGTCAAGTGTCGCACATGTTACGTTAACGGGGGGCGATGGTTGGGCTCGCCGCACTCCTGGAAATGTTGAGGGGCGTCGACATTCTAGGCTAGAATTCCGCTGTTTCAATCGAAATTCCATCTTCTCTGCCGCGGAAGGCTAGAGAATTGCACTTGTGCGGTCAATTGCTTGGTGACTGGTCTCACGCCCTTGGGAGGTGCATCAAGAGCGACTGGCGAGGCCGAACATCCGCCGTATAGGCCGAAAGTCCACCCACCTACAACCAAACGACCAATCCATTCTAGGACTTGGTGTCTCAGCTGTAAGACTTTTGGAATGTGCATCAGAAGTGGCAAGAGGATTGGACTTATGCTTCTGGAAAGTGCATCAGAGGTGGTCGCCAAGGGTCGGGCAGTTGGTCTGCTCTAAGAAGGTTAACTCGTAACGTTACGAGTTTTACCCTATGATTGCCTATAACATTATCAACTTTACTCTATAACTAACCGTAACATTATAGACTTTACTCTACGACTAACCGTAACATTACGGGCTTTACTCTATGACTAGTCGTAATACTACGGACTTTACTCTACAGCTGACCTAAATGAAAATGGAAGTGTCATTAACAAAACATTAACAAAAATAAGACTTCCATCGATAAACATCAAATGTTGGCAGAAGTTCCGTCTAGGTGATGGAACTATCAGCTGACCAGTAATCGTTAGATGAATAATGGGTCGTCGCACGAGGAGAGATTCAACAGAATAAGTCTGTCGTATGAGAGGTAATGTCACAAACAAGGTTGACGATGTCGTAAAATGACTTAAAGAAATGCGACCAAATGCCAACACACCCATGCCCTGCGCCTGGGGAGTGCCCGCAGGTGGCGGGGCTGGTCCTAGTTGACACATATAAAGTGGAAAATGAAGTGAGACTTCCGCTTGAGAAGTCTGGATGTCAGCCAAGATGACCAGCAAGCGACCCATATTTTCGAGGTGCCCTAACTGGCACACAGGAGTATAACACTTGTACTTCCAACTCAAATCGTGAGAAACCGAATGCTTGGCCCAAACTAACCACGATATCAACCACGTATCCCCAAAGAGGTCAACAAATACAATATATAAGGTATAGGGTAAATGGATTCTTAACCGGATATCCACAACCTATATAACATTACATCCAAATATTACCACAATGGCAATATTTCAATCATACAAGTGTTTTTTTTTTTACTAGATGAGTGTAAATCCAATGGAATCTTCTGGCTCTGATACCATACTTAAATGTGAATACTAAATTAACTAATTATAAGTAGAAAGCTATATTATACATAAATCATTTTTTGTTTTAAATTTTTCAATGTGGAACTATATATTGAATTTCCAAAATAAATATTTTTTAATGTTATTAATATTTTTCCTTGCAAAAAAGCTTAAATATTTTTTTTTATGAAATGTTAATAAAATATACATAATTATTGAAATATATGATCATATATATTAATGAAATATACATATTAGTATTATTACACCTTGATTTTGATGTTATCTTTGAATTATTTATGTATATGAATGTAATATATGAAACAATAAGTTATATGTAATTATTATTAAAATTAAATATTTTAAAGGGCATCTAGGCATCACCTAGGTGCCTTAAAAAAATATGTGCAAGAAATTGAGAACTTTCATGTGGTTCTTAATGCATGGACATCTTGTTACCAAGAATTACTAGGCTAAATGTATGGAAATTGTAGACTAATATATTAATCTAGTCCATGTCACCAACACAAGTAAGACATAAGGTGCATTTGGTGGAGACGTTTTTCACTATACACCTCAATTTTTCACTATACACTATAACGATTTACAGTAATATTTATCAAACAACGTTAACATTTTATATTAAAAATCATACAAAAACATTTACATCATAAATCGTATCATTTCTTAAAAAATATGAATTTCACCTAACTTAATTCTACCTCTACAACACACGCACCTATAGACCATCTTTTTGTCTCGCATGGAATTTGCGAGAAGATTTGGATCAGCTGCTGTCCACAACTGTACAAGAGACCCTCTCGATCAAATCTCATTCAGAATTGTTAAACTGCATGCACAACTTGATCAGGGACAAATTCTCCCAAGTGAAACACAAATTTCTGCTGGCTGTGCATACCATTTGCTGGAGGCACATGGTTTTCTCATAATGAACTCAATTTTTAGAATTCTGGGGACCATGGGATGATATTTTGTACAAGGCATTAGGATTTAACACCTGAGCTTCAATCTACAACTTGAGATAGGCTACATTGCATCTTCATTTGATTGATATTCTTGATCAATCACTTATATCCCCAGATATTTTTTAGCTTATAAGAATTCTCCTTGTTCCTTTTAAAAAAGGCATTTTGCTTGGCAGTGACAGATTCAGAGGTAAACAGCAATGCTTCATTTTTGTTGTTACTTTCTCTAATTATCGCCCACTAACTATTTAGAGTGAAATGTAGTCGTTTGCCACGTTTTTCCGTTTTCTTCTTGTTTCAATTTGTACTTTTCGTTTAATGGGATTTCTCTTCCTTTTGTTTTGGACTCTATCATTGATTTACTGCTAAAAAATATATTCAAACCTCAATATGAAATGCATCCTAAGGAGTGAATTAGGACAGCGTGGTTGACAAAATTCAAGCCTCAACCAATAATATCAATAAAGTTGTCTTACAGGATTATAAGATGCTTGATGCATGCAATAGTGAAAGGGCATTGAAAGATATTGACCTTCTAATTTAAATTTATTAGAAAAAAACTTCACAGAGACATACCATTCAACTCGCTGTTCAACTACATGACTGTTTGGTGCTTCCTCACGAAGATAAGAATTTGTCATAAACCTGAATCATAAATTCTGCAGGAATTAATTCTAGTCTACCAATTAAGATGCAAACCATATTACAATTCAAGGTAAATATATTATTGTATTATGAAAGTGGCCAAAAAATACAAATAAATACATATATCCATGAAATGAAATAAATAAGAATTTTCAACAGAAAATAAAAATGAAACCAGCATAAAAATGTTAAAAAGGATTTGTCAAGTGCAACAAATTATAAAATTAAGTTCAAATTTAAGCAACTCGTGAATACAAAAGAGAAGTATTTATGTCATAACACAAATTGGCAGCACTCAACACAAATTGACTGCAATATATATTTCAAAAAATATGTATTGCAATATATATAACTACTTTACTTTGAAATTTTTGTTAGGGTTACTCTAGTGTGGAGACTGTTTAAGTCTTCAGCGTATGTATCCTTATTGGGCCTATTGGGCCTAATAGTTTTGGGGTAATTTGTGCCCTAATGATGCACTATATATATGTGCTGTAACCTTGTAACTGTGTGTGTGAAAAACTAGTGAAACCACCAGAAGACGCCCGTAGAGTAGGCTTAGGCTGAACCACGTAAAACCTTGTGTTGTACTTGCTTCTCCTTCTCTTCTACCTCCTTCCCTAGTATCGGATCCAACCTTCTTTTTTGATTTAATCCCATCAAACTGGTATCAGAGGGTTAGGGTTTAAGAAAAAAGGGGATTCGGGACTGCCTTAGGGTTTGGTGAACAGTAAACAGCTGTTCGTGCGGGGGTGCGAGCGAGGAAGGTGAAGCCGGAAGCTGTGTCGGCGGCGGAGGAGGGAGTCTTCCGCAAGAGCACCGCCCGACGTCGGATCTACAGAAGCCAGAAGCTTCGTCCGACGCGAGGAGAGCGTCTGACGACGCAGATCCAGGCCGTTCGACGCAGATCCAGGCCGTCCGACGCAGATCCAGGCCGTCCGACGTAGATTCAGAGCCGTCCGACGCAAGGAAGCCGTCCGACGCTGCAGATCCAGGGCGGTCTGACGCCGTCAGTTCCGTTCGACGCAAGCAGAGCGTCCGACGACGCAGATCCAGGGCGGTCTGACGCCGTCAGAGCTGTTTCGACGCAAGCAGAGCATCCGACGACGCAGATCCAGGGTGGTCTGACACCGTCAGAGCTGTTTCAACGCAAGCAGAGTGTCCGACGACGCAGATCCAGGCCATCCGACGTAGATTCAGAGCCGTCCGACGCAAGGAAGCCGTCCGACGCAAGGAAGCCGTCCGACGCTACAGATCCAGGGCGGTCTGACGCCGTCAGTTCCGTTCGACGCAAGCAGAGCGTCCGACGACGTAGATCCAGGGCGGTCTGACGCCGTCAGAGCTGTTTCGATGCAAGCAGAGCGTTCGACGACGCAAATCCAGGGTGGTCTGACGCCGTCAGAGCTGTTTCGACGCAAGCAGAGCCGTCCGACGCAGATCCGGGCCGTCCGACGCAAGGGAAACCATCCGACGACCCAGATCCAGTGGAACACGAATTCCAGGAGAGCTCGTCGGGTTCTTTTTTTAGAGTGATACAATGGTGTCACTAAAGAGGAAAAATGACAGACGACGGAAAGCTCAAAATTGAGAAGTTTGACGGTAATGACTTTGGGTATTGGAAAATGCAGATAGAGGACTACCTCTATCAAAGGAAGTTGCATGAGCCTTTG